>JANLBV010000101.1:0-29000 GCA_029849275.1 Papilio elwesi
CAACTACTTGACCAACTACTCAACAAACTACTCGACCAATCACTCGACCATTTACACGACCAACTTCTCGACCAACTACTCGACCAACTACTCGTCCAACTACTCGACCAACTACTCGACCAGCTACTCGACCAACTACTCGACCAACTACTTGACCAACTACTAGACCAAACGCTCGACCAGCTACACGACCAACTACTCGACCAACTACTCGACCAACTACTCGACCAACAACTCGACCAACTACGCGACCAACTACTCGACCAACAACTCGACCAACTACTCGACCAACTACTCGACCAACTGCTCGACCAACTACTCGACCAACTACTCGACCAATCACTCTACCAACTACTCGACCAACTACTCGACCGACCACTCGACCGACTACTCCACCAATCACTCGACCAACTACTCGACCAACTACTCGACCAACTACTCGACTAATTACTCAACCAACTACTCGACCAATCACTCGACCAACTACTCGACCAACTACTCGGCCACCTACTCGACCAAATACTCGTCCACCTACTCGACCAACTACTTGACCAACTACTCGACCAACTACTCGACCAATCACTCGACCAACTACTCGACCAACTTCTCGACCAACTACTCGACCAACTACTCGTCCAACTACTCGACCAACTACTCGACCAGCTACTCGACCAACTACTGGAGCAATCAATCGACCAACTACTCGACCAACTACTCGACCAATCGCTCGACCAACTACTCGACCAATCACTCGAACGACCAATCGACCAATCACTCGACTAACTCCTCGACCAACTACTCGACCAACTACTCGACTAATTACTCAACCAACTACTCGACCAATCACTCGACCAACTACTCGACCAACAACTCGACCAACTACTTGACCAACTACTCGACCAACTACTCGACCAACTACTCGACCAACTACTCAACCAACTACTCTACCAACTACTCGACCAACCACTAGACCAACCAGTCAACCAACAATTCGTCTTACCAGTCGTCCAACCAGTCGATCAACTACTCGACTACCTACTCGACCACCTACTCGACCGACTACTCGACCAACTACTCGACCAACTACTCGACCCACTACTCGACCAACTACTCAACCAACTACTCGACCAACTACTCGACCAGCTACTCGACCAACTACTCGACCAACTACTCGACCAATCGCTCGACCAATTACTCGACCAACTACTCGACCAACTACTGGAGCAATCAATCGACCAACTACTCGACCAATCGCTCGACCAACTACTCGACCAATCACTCGACCAACTACTCGAACAACTACTCGACCATCTACTCGACCAACTACTCGACCAACTACTTGAACAACTACTCGACCAATCACTCGACCAACTACTCGACCCACTACTCGACCAACTACTCGACCAACTACTCGACCGACCACTCGACCGAACACTCGACCAATCACTCGACCAACTCCTCGACCAACTACTCGACCAACTACTCGACTAATTACTCAACCAACTACTCGACCAAACACTCGACCAACTACTCGACCAACTACTCGACCAACTAATTGACCAATCACTCGACCAACTACTCGACCAACTACTCGACCAACTACTTGACCAACTACTCGACCAACTACTCGACCAACTACTCGACCAGCTACTCGACCAACTACTCGACCAATCACACGCCCAACTACTCGACCAACTACTGGAGCAATCAATCGACCAACTACTCGACCAACTACTCGACCAATCGCTCGACCATCTACTCGACCAATCACTCGACCAACTACTCGACCAACTACTCGACCAACTACTTGACCAACTACTCGACCAATCACTCGACCAACTACTCGACCCACTACTCGACCAACTACTCAACCAACTACTCGACCAACTATTTGACCAACTACTCGACCAATCACTCGACCAACTACTCGACCAACTACTCGACCAGCTACTCGACCAACTACTCGACCAATCACTCGCCCAACTACTCGACCAATCACTCGCCCAACTACTCGACCAACTACTCGACCAATCACTCGACCAACTACTCGACCAATCGCTCGACCAACTACTCGACCAACTACTCGACCAACTACTCGACCAACTACTCGACCAACAACTCGACCAACTACTCGACCAGCTACTCGACCAACTACTCAATCAACTACTCGACCAACTACTCGACCAATCACTCGACCAACTACTCGACCAACTACTCGACCAACTCTCGACCAACTACTCGACCAACTACTCGACCAACTACTCGACCAACTACTTGACCAACTACTCGACCAATCACTCGACTACCTACTCGACCAATCGCTCGACCAACTACTCGACCAACTACTCGACCAACTACTCGACCAACTACTCGACCAACTACTCGACCAACAACTCGACCAACTACTCAACCAACTACTCGACCAACTACTCGACCAACTACTCGACCAACTACTCGACCAATTACTCGAACAACTACTTGACCAACTACTCAACAAACTACTCGACCAATCACTCGACCATTTACACGACCAACTTCTCGACCAACTACTCGACCAACTACTCGTCCAACTACTCGACCAACTACTCGACCAGCTACTCGACCAACTACTCGACCAACTACTTGACCAACTACTAGACCAAACGCTCGACCAACTACACGACCAACTACTCGACCAACTACTCGACCAACTACTCGACCAACAACTCGAACAACTACTCGACCAACTACTCGACCAACTACTCGACCAACTACGCGACCAACTACTCGACCAACAAATCGACCAACTACTCGACCAACTACTCGACCAACTGCTCGAACAACTACTCGACCAACTACTCGACCAATCACTCTACCAACTACTCGACAAACTACTCGACCGACCACTCGACCGACTACTCCACCAATCACTCGACCAACTACTCGACCAACTACTCGACCAACTACTCGACTAATTACTCAACCAACTACTCGACCAATCACTCGACCAACTACTCGACCAACTATTCGGCCACCTACTCGACCAAATACTCGTCCAACTACTCGACCAACTACTTGACCAACTACTCGACCAACTACTCGACCAATCACTCGACCAACTACTCGACCAACTTCTCGACCAACTACTCGACCAACTACTCGTCCAACTACTCGACCAACTACTCGACCAGCTACTCGACCAACTACTGGAGCAATCAATTGACCAACTACTCGACCAACTACTCGACCAATCGCTCGACCAACTACTCGACCAATCACTCGACCGACCAATCGACCAATCACTCGACTAACTCCTCGACCAACTACTCGACCAACTACTCGACTAATTACTCAACCAACTACTCGACCAATCACTCGACCAACTACTCGACCACCTACTCGACCAACTACTTGACCAACTACTCGACCAACTACTCGACCAACTACTCGACCAACTACTCAACCAACTACTCTACCAACTACTCGACCAACCACTAGACCAACCAGTCAACCAACAATTCGTCTTACCAGTCGTCCAACCAGTCGATCAACTACTCGACTACCTACTCGACCACCTACTCGACCGACTACTCGACCAACTACTCGACCAACTACTCGACCCACTACTCGACCAACTACTCAACCAACTACTCGACCAACTACTCGACCAGCTACTCGACCAACTACTCGACCAACTACTCGACCAATCGCTCGACCAATTACTCGACCAACTACTCGACCAACTACTGGAGCAATCAATCGACCAACTACTCGACCAATCGCTCGACCAACTACTCGACCAATCACTCGACCAACTACTCGAACAACTACTCGACCATCTACTCGACCAACTACTCGACCAACTACTTGACCAACTACTCGACCAATCACTCGACCAACTACTCGACCCACTACTCGACCAACTACTCGACCAACTACTCGACCGACCACTCCACCGAACACTCGACCAATCACTCGACCAACTCCTCGACCAACTACTCGACCAACTACTCGACTAATTACTCAACCAACTACTCGACCAAACACTCGACCAACTACTCGACCAACTACTCGACCAACTAATTGACCAATCACTCGACCAACTACTCGACCAACTACTCGACCAACTACTTGACCAACTACTCGACCAACTACTCGACCAACTACTCGACCAGCTACTCGACCAACTACTCGACCAATCACTCGCCCAACTACTCGACCAACTACTGGAGCAATCAATCGACCAACTACTCGACCAACTACTCGACCAATCGCTCGACCAACTACTCGACCAATCACTCGACCAACTACTCGACCAACTACTCGACCAACTACTCGACCAACTACTTGACCAACTACTCGACCAATCACTCGACCAACTACTCGACCCACTACTCGACCAACTACTCAACCAACTACTCGACCAACTATTTGACCAACTACTCGACCAATCACTCGACCAACTACTCGACCAACTACTCGACCAGCTACTCGACCAACTACTCGACCAATCACTCGCCCAACTACTCGACCAATCACTCGCCCAACTACTCGACCAACTACTCGACCAATCACTCGACCAACTACTCGACCAATCGCTCGACCAACTACTCGACCAACTACTCGACCAACTACTCGACCAACTACTCGACCAACAACTCGACCAACTACTCGACCAGCTACTCGACCAACTACTCGACCAATCACTCGCCCAAGTACTCGACCAACTACTGGAGCAATCAATCGACCAATTACTCGACCAACTACTCGACCAATCGCTCGACCAACTACTCGACCAATCACTCGACCAACTACTCGACCAACTACTCGACCAACTACTCGACCAACTACTCGACCAACTACTTGACCAACTACTTGACCAATTACTCGACCAACTACTCGACCCACTACTCGACCAACTACTCAACCAACTACTCGACCAACTATTTGACCAACTACTCGACCAATCACTCGACCAACTACTCGACCAATCGCTCGACCAACTACTCGACCAACTACTCGACCAACTACTCGACCAACTACTCGACCAACAACTCGACCAACTACTCGACCGTCCTCTCGACCGACAACTTGACCAATCACTCGACCAACTACTCAACCAACTACTCGACCAACTACTCGACAAACCACTTGACCAACCAGTCAACCAACAATTCGTCTTACCAGTCGTCCAACCAGTCGATCAACTACTCGACTACCTACTCGACCAACTACTCGACCGACTACTCGACCAACTACTCGACCAACTACTCGACCCACTACTCGACCAACCACTTAACCAACTACTTGACCAACTACTTGACCAACTACTCGACCAATCACTCGACCAACTACTCGACCAATCGCTCGACCAACTACACGACCAACTACTCGACCAGCTACTCGACCAACTACTGGAGCAATCAATCGACCAACTACTCGACCAACTACTCGACCAATCGCTCGACCAACTACTCGACCAGCTACTCGACCAACTACTGGAGCAATCAATCGACCAACTACTCGACCAACTACTCGACCAATCGCTCGACCAACTACTCGACCAATCACTCGACCGACCAATCGACCAATCACTCGACTAACTCCTCGACCAACTACTCGACCAACTACTCGACTAATTACTCAACCAACTACTCGACCAATCACTCGACCAACTACTCGACCACCTACTCGACCAACTACTTGACCAACTACTCGACCAACTACTCGACCAACTACTCGACCAACTACTCAACCAACTACTCTACCAACTACTCGACCAACCACTAGACCAACCAGTCAACCAACAATTCGTCTTACCAGTCGTCCAACCAGTCGATCAACTACTCGACTACCTACTCGACCACCTACTCGACCGACTACTCGACCAACTACTCGACCAACTACTCGACCCACTACTCGACCAACTACTCAACCAACTACTCGACCAACTACTCGACCAGCTACTCGACCAACTACTCGACCAACTACTCGACCAATCGCTCGACCAATTACTCGACCAACTACTCGACCAACTACTGGAGCAATCAATCGACCAACTACTCGACCAATCGCTCGACCAACTACTCGACCAATCACTCGACCAACTACTCGAACAACTACTCGACCATCTACTCGACCAACTACTCGACCAACTACTTGACCAACTACTCGACCAATCACTCGCCCAACTACTCGACCAACTACTGGAGCAATCAATCGACCAACTACTCGACCAACTACTCGACCAATCGCTCGACCAACTACTCGACCAATCACTCGACCAACTACTCGACCAACTACTCGACCAACTACTCGACCAACTACTTGACCAACTACTCGACCAATCACTCGACCAACTACTCGACCTACTACTCGACCAACTACTCAACCAACTACTCGACCAACTATTTGACCAACTACTCGACCAATCACTCGACCAACTACTCGACCAACTACTCGACCAGCTACTCGACCAACTACTCGACCAATCACTCGCCCAACTACTCGACCAATCACTCGCCCAACTACTCGACCAACTACTCGACCAATCACTCGACCAACTACTCGACCAATCGCTCGACCAACTACTCGACCAACTACTCGACCAACTACTCGACCAACTACTCGACCAACAACTCGACCAACTACTCGACCAGCTACTCGACCAACTACTCGACCAATCACTCGCCCAACTACTCGACCAACTACTGGAGCAATCAATCGACCAACTACTCGACCAACTACTCGACCAATCGCTCGACCAACTACTCGACCAATCACTCGACCAACTACTCGACCAACTACTCGACCAACTACTCGACCAACTACTCGACCAACTACTTGACCAACTACTTGACCAATTACTCGACCAACTACTCGACCCACTACTCGACCAACTACTCAACCAACTACTCGACCAACTATTTGACCAACTACTCGACCAATCACTCGACCAACTACTCGACCAATCGCTCGACCAACTACTCGACCAACTACTCGACCAACTACTCGACCAACTACTCGACCAACAACTCGACCAACTACTCGACCGTCCTCTCGACCGACAACTTGACCAATCACTCGACCAACTACTCAACCAACTACTCGACCAACTACTCGACAAACCACTTGACCAACCAGTCAACCAACAATTCGTCTTACCAGTCGTCCAACCAGTCGATCAACTACTCGACTACCTACTCGACCAACTACTCGACCGACTACTCGACCAACTACTCGACCAACTACTCGACCCACTACTCGACCAACTACTCGACCAATCACACGACCAACTACTCGACCAACTACTCGACCAACTACTTGACCAACTATTCGACCAACTACTCGACCAATCACTCGACCAACTACTCGACCAACTACTCGACCAACTACTCGACCAACTACTCGACCAACTACTCGACCAACTACTTGACCAACTATTCGACCAACTACTCGACCAATCACTCGACCAACTACTCGACCAACTTCTCGACCAACTACTCGACCAACTACTCGTCCAACTACTCGACCAACTACTCGACCAGCTACTCGACCAACTACTCGACCAATCGCTCGACCAATCACTCGACCAACTACTCGACCAACTACTCGACCAACTACTTGACCAACTACTCGACCAATCACTCGACCAACTACTCGACCTACTACTCGACCAACTACTCAACCAACTACTCGACCAACTATTTGACCAACTACTCGACCAATCACTCGACCAACTACTCGACCAACTACTCGACCAGCTACTCGACCAACTACTCGACCAATCACTCGCCCAACTACTCGACCAATCACTCGCCCAACTACTCGACCAACTACTCGACCAATCACTCGACCAACTACTCGACCAATCGCTCGACCAACTACTCGACCAACTACTCGACCAACTACTCGACCAACTACTCGACCAACAACTCGACCAACTACTCGACCAGCTACTCGACCAACTACTCGACCAATCACTCGCCCAACTACTCGACCAACTACTGGAGCAATCAATCGACCAACTACTCGACCAACTACTCGACCAATCGCTCGACCAACTACTCGACCAATCACTCGACCAACTACTCGACCAACTACTCGACCAACTACTCGACCAACTACTCGACCAACTACTTGACCAACTACTTGACCAATTACTCGACCAACTACTCGACCCACTACTCGACCAACTACTCAACCAACTACTCGACCAACTATTTGACCAACTACTCGACCAATCACTCGACCAACTACTCGACCAATCGCTCGACCAACTACTCGACCAACTACTCGACCAACTACTCGACCAACTACTCGACCAACAACTCGACCAACTACTCGACCGTCCTCTCGACCGACAACTTGACCAATCACTCGACCAACTACTCAACCAACTACTCGACCAACTACTCGACAAACCACTTGACCAACCAGTCAACCAACAATTCGTCTTACCAGTCGTCCAACCAGTCGATCAACTACTCGACTACCTACTCGACCAACTACTCGACCGACTACTCGACCAACTACTCGACCAACTACTCGACCCACTACTCGACCAACTACTCGACCAATCACACGACCAACTACTCGACCAACTACTCGACCAACTACTTGACCAACTATTCGACCAACTACTCGACCAATCACTCGACCAACTACTCGACCAACTACTCGACCAACTACTCGACCAACTACTCGACCAACTACTCGACCAACTACTTGACCAACTATTCGACCAACTACTCGACCAATCACTCGACCAACTACTCGACCAACTTCTCGACCAACTACTCGACCAACTACTCGTCCAACTACTCGACCAACTACTCGACCAGCTACTCGACCAACTACTCGACCAATCGCTCGACCAATCACTCGACCAACTACTGGAGCAATCAATCGACCAATTACTCGACCAACTACTCGACCAACTACTCGACCAACTACTCGACCGACCACTCGACCGACCACTCGACCAATCACTCGACCAACTCCTCGACCAACTACTCGACCAACTACTCGACTAATTACTCAACCAACTACTCGACCAATCACTCGACCAACTACTCGACCAATTACTCGACCAACTACTTGACAAACTACTCGACCAATCACTCGACCAACTACTCGACCAATCGCTCGACCAACTACACGACCAACTACTCGACCAACTACTCGACCAACTACTCGACCAACTACTCAACCAACTACTCGACCAACTACTCGACCAATCACACGACCAACTACTCGACCAACTACTCGACCAACTACTTGACCAACTATTCGACCAACTACTCGACCAATCACTCGACCAACTACTCGACCAACTACTCGACCAACTACTCGACCAACTACTCGACCAACTACTCGACCAACTACTTGACCAACTATTCGACCAACTACTCGACCAATCACTCGACCAACTACTCGACCAACTTCTCGACCAACTACTCGACCAACTACTCGTCCAACTACTCGACCAACTACTCGACCAGCTACTCGACCAACTACTCGACCAATCGCTCGACCAATCACTCGACCAACTACTGGAGCAATCAATCGACCAATTACTCGACCAACTACTCGACCAACTACTCGACCAACTACTCGACCGACCACTCGACCGACCACTCGACCAATCACTCGACCAACTCCTCGACCAACTACTCGACCAACTACTCGACTAATTACTCAACCAACTACTCGACCAATCACTCGACCAACTACTCGACCAATTACTCGACCAACTACTTGACCAACTACTCGACCAATCACTCGACCAACTACTCGACCAACTACTCAACCAACTACTCTACCAACTACTCGACCAACCACTAGACCAACCAGTCAACCAACAATTCGTCTTACCAGTCGTCCAACCAGTCGATCAACTACTCGACTACCTACTCGACCACCTACTCGACCGACTACTCGACCAACTACTCGACCAACTACTCGACCCACTACTCGACCAACTACTCAACCAACTACTCGACCAATCACTCGAACAACTACTCGACCAACTAATCGACCAACTACTCGACCAATCACTCGACCAACTACTCGTCCAATCACTCGACCAACTACTCGACCAACGACTCGACCAACTACTCGTCTAACTACTCGACCGACTACTCGACCATTTACTCGACCAATCGCTCGACCAACTACTCGACCAACTACTAGACCAACTACTCGACCAATAACTCGACCAACTACTCGACCAACTACTCGACCAACTACTGGAGCAATCACCTGACCAACTACTCGACCAGCTACTCGACCAACTACTCGACTAACTACTCGACCGACCACTCGACCGACCACTCGACCAATCACTCGAACAACTACTTGACCAACTACTCGACCAACTACTCGACCAATCACTCGACCAACTACTCGACCAACTACTCGACCAACTACTCGACCATCTACTCGACCTACTACTCGACCAACTACTCGACCAACTACTCGACCAACTACTCGACCAACTACTCGACCAACAACTCGACCAACTACTCGCCCGACCACTCGACCGACTACTCCACCAATCACTCGACCAACTACTCGACCAACTACTCAATCAACTACTCGACCAACTACTCGACCAATCACTCGACCAACTACTCGACCAACTACTCGACCAACTCTCGACCATTTACTCGACCAATCGCTCGACCAACTACTCGACCAACTACTAGACCAACTACTCGACCAATAACTCGACCAACTACTCGACCAACTACTCGACCAACTACTGGAGCAATCACCTGACCAACTACTCGACCAGCTACTCGACCAACTACTCGACTAACTACTCGACCGACCACTCGACCGACCACTCGACCAATCACTCGAACAACTACTTGACCAACTACTCGACCAACTACTCGACCAATCACTCGACCAACTACTCGACCAACTACTCGACCAACTACTCGACCATCTACTCGACCTACTACTCGACCAACTACTCGACCAACTACTCGACCAACTACTCGACCAACTACTCGACCAATCACTCGCCCAACTACTCGACCAACTACTGGAGCAATCAATCGACCAACTACTCGACCAACTACTCGACCAATCGCTCGACCAACTACTCGACCAATCACTCGACCAACTACTCGACCAACTACTCGACCAACTACTCAACCAACTACTCGACCAACTACTTGACCAACTACTTGACCAATTACTCGACCAACTACTCGACCCACTACTCGACCAACTACTCAACCAACTACTCGACCAACTATTTGACCAACTACTCGACCAATCACTCGACCAACTACTCGACCAATCGCTTGACCAACTACTCGACCAACTACTCGACCAACTACTCGACCAACTACTCGACCAACAACTCGACCAACTACTCGACCGTCCTCTCGACCGACAACTTGACCAATCACTCGACCAACTACTCAACCAACTACTCGACCAACTACTCGACAAACCACTTGACCAACCAGTCAACCAACAATTCGTCTTACCAGTCGTCCAACCAGTCGATCAACTACTCGACTACCTACTCGACCAACTACTCGACCGACTACTCGACCAACTACTCGACCAACTACTCGACCCACTACTCGACCAACTACTTAACCAACTACTTGACCAACTACTTGACCAACTACTCGACCAATCACTCGACCAACTACTCGACCAATCGCTCGACCAACTACACGACCAACTACTCGACCAGCTACTCGACCAACTACTGGAGCAATCAATCGACCAACTACTCGACCAACTACTCGACCAATCGCTCGACCAACTACTCGACCAGCTACTCGACCAACTACTGGAGCAATCAATCGACCAACTACTCGACCAACTACTCGACCAATCGCTCGACCAACTACTCGACCAATCACTCGACCGACCAATCGACCAATCACTCGACTAACTCCTCGACCAACTACTCGACCAACTACTCGACTAATTACTCAACCAACTACTCGACCAATCACTCGACCAACTACTCGACCACCTACTCGACCAACTACTTGACCAACTACTCGACCAACTACTCGACCAACTACTCGACCAACTACTCAACCAACTACTCTACCAACTACTCGACCAACCACTAGACCAACCAGTCAACCAACAATTCGTCTTACCAGTCGTCCAACCAGTCGATCAACTACTCGACTACCTACTCGACCACCTACTCGACCGACTACTCGACCAACTACTCGACCAACTACTCGACCCACTACTCGACCAACTACTCAACCAACTACTCGACCAACTACTCGACCAGCTACTCGACCAACTACTCGACCAACTACTCGACCAATCGCTCGACCAATTACTCGACCAACTACTCGACCAACTACTGGAGCAATCAATCGACCAACTACTCGACCAATCGCTCGACCAACTACTCGACCAATCACTCGACCAACTACTCGAACAACTACTCGACCATCTACTCGACCAACTACTCGACCAACTACTTGACCAACTACTCGACCAATCACTCGACCAACTACTCGACCCACTACTCGACCAACTACTCGACCAACTACTCGACCGACCACTCGACCGAACACTCGACCAATCACTCGACCAACTCCTCGACCAACTACTCGACCAACTACTCGACTAATTACTCAACCAACTACTCGACCAAACACTCGACCAACTACTCGACCAACTACTCGACCAACTAATTGACCAATCACTCGACCAACTACTCGACCAACTACTCGACCAACTACTTGACCAACTACTCGACCAACTACTCGACCAACTACTCGACCAGCTACTCGACCAACTACTCGACCAATCACTCGCCCAACTACTCGACCAACTACTGGAGCAATCAATCGACCAACTACTCGACCAACTACTCGACCAATCGCTCGACCAACTACTCGACCAATCACTCGACCAACTACTCGACCAACTACTCGACCAACTACTCGACCAACTACTTGACCAACTACTCGACCAATCACTCGACCAACTACTCGACCTACTACTCGACCAACTACTCAACCAACTACTCGACCAACTATTTGACCAACTACTCGACCAATCACTCGACCAACTACTCGACCAACTACTCGACCAGCTACTCGACCAACTACTCGACCAATCACTCGCCCAACTACTCGACCAATCACTCGCCCAACTACTCGACCAACTACTCGACCAATCACTCGACCAACTACTCGACCAATCGCTCGACCAACTACTCGACCAACTACTCGACCAACTACTCGACCAACTACTCGACCAACAACTCGACCAACTACTCGACCAGCTACTCGACCAACTACTCGACCAATCACTCGCCCAACTACTCGACCAACTACTGGAGCAATCAATCGACCAACTACTCGACCAACTACTCGACCAATCGCTCGACCAACTACTCGACCAATCACTCGACCAACTACTCGACCAACTACTCGACCAACTACTCGACCAACTACTCGACCAACTACTTGACCAACTACTTGACCAATTACTCGACCAACTACTCGACCCACTACTCGACCAACTACTCAACCAACTACTCGACCAACTATTTGACCAACTACTCGACCAATCACTCGACCAACTACTCGACCAATCGCTCGACCAACTACTTGACCAACTACTCGACCAACTACTCGACCAACTACTCGACCAACAACTCGACCAACTACTCGACCGTCCTCTCGACCGACAACTTGACCAATCACTCGACCAACTACTCAACCAACTACTCGACCAACTACTCGACAAACCACTTGACCAACCAGTCAACCAACAATTCGTCTTACCAGTCGTCCAACCAGTCGATCAACTACTCGACTACCTACTCGACCAACTACTCGACCGACTACTCGACCAACTACTCGACCAACTACTCGACCCACTACTCGACCAACTACTTAACCAACTACTTGACCAACTACTTGACCAACTACTCGACCAATCACTCGACCAACTACTCGACCAATCGCTCGACCAACTACACGACCAACTACTCGACCAACTACTCGACCAACTACTCGACCAACTACTCAACCAACTACTCGACCAACTACTCGACCAATCACACGACCAACTACTCGACCAACTACTCGACCAACTACTTGACCAACTATTCGACCAACTACTCGACCAATCACTCGACCAACTACTCGACCAACTACTCGACCAACTACTCGACCAACTACTCGACCAACTACTCGACCAACTACTTGACCAACTATTCGACCAACTACTCGACCAATCACTCGACCAACTACTCGACCAACTTCTCGACCAACTACTCGACCAACTACTCGTCCAACTACTCGACCAACTACTCGACCAGCTACTCGACCAACTACTCGACCAATCGCTCGACCAATCACTCGACCAACTACTGGAGCAATCAATCGACCAATTACTCGACCAACTACTCGACCAACTACTCGACCAACTACTCGACCGACCACTCGACCGACCACTCGACCAATCACTCGACCAACTCCTCGACCAACTACTCGACCAACTACTCGACTAATTACTCAACCAACTACTCGACCAATCACTCGACCAACTACTCGACCAATTACTCGACCAACTACTTGACCAACTACTCGACCAATCACTCGACCAACTACTCGACCAACTACTCAACCAACTACTCTACCAACTACTCGACCAACCACTAGACCTACCAGTCAACCAACAATTCGTCTTACCAGTCGTCCAACCAGTCGATCAACTACTCGACTACCTACTCGACCACCTACTCGACCGACTACTCGACCAACTACTCGACCAACTACTCGACCCACTACTCGACCAACTACTCAACCAACTACTCGACCAATCACTCGAACAACTACTCGACCAACTAATCGACCAACTACTCGACCAATCACTCGACCAACTACTCGTCCAATCACTCGACCAACTACTCGACCAACGACTCGGCCAACTACTCGTCTAACTACTCGACCGACTACTCGACCATTTACTCGACCAATCGCTCGACCAACTACTCGACCAACTACTAGACCAACTACTCGACCAATAACTCGACCAACTACTCGACCAACTACTCGACCAACTACTGGAGCAATCACCTGACCAACTACTCGACCAGCTACTCGACCAACTACTCGACTAACTACTCGACCGACCACTCGACCGACCACTCGACCAATCACTCGAACAACTACTTGACCAACTACTCGACCAACTACTCGACCAATCACTCGACCAACTACTCGACCAACTACTCGACCAACTACTCGACCATCTACTCGACCTACTACTCGACCAACTACTCGACCAACTACTCGACCAACTACTCGACCAACTACTCGAACAACAACTCGACCAACTACTCGCCCGACCACTCGACCGACTACTCCACCAATCACTCGACCAACTACTCGACCAACTACTCAATCAACTACTCGACCAACTACTCGACCAATCACTCGACCAACTACTCGACCAACTACTCGACCAACTCTCGACCAACTACTCGACCAACTACTCGACCAACTACTCGACCAACTACTTGACCAACTACTCGACCAATCACTCGACTACCTACTCGACCAATCGCTCGACCAACTACTCGACCAACTACTCGACCAACTACTCGACCAACTACTCGACCAACTACTCGACCAACAACTCGACCAACTACTCAACCAACTACTCGACCAACTACTCGACCAACTACTTGACCAACTACTCGACCAATCACTCGACCAACTACTCGACCAATTACTCGAACAACTACTTGACCAACTACTCAACAAACTACTCGACCAATCACTCGACCATTTACACGACCAACTTCTCGACCAAATAGTCGACCAACTACTCGTCCAACTACTCGACCAACTACTCGACCAGCTACTCGACCAACTACTCGACCAACTACTTGACCAACTACTAGACCAAACGCTCGACCAAATACACGACCTACTACTCGACCAACTACTCGACCAACTACTCGACCAACAACTCGAACAACTACTCGACCAACTACTCGACCAACTACTCGACCAACTACGCGACCAACTACTCGACCAACAACTCGACCAACTACTCGACCAACTACTCGACCAACTGCTCGACCAACTACTCGACCAACTACTCGACCAATCACTCTACCAACTACTCGACCAACTACTCGACCGACCACTCGACCGACTACTCCACCAATCACTAGACCAACTACTCGACCAACTACTCGACCAACTACTCGACTAATTACTCAACCAACTACTCGACCAATCACTCGACCAACTACTCGACCAACTACTCGGCCAACTACTCGACCAAATACTCGTCCAACTACTCGACCAACTACTTGACCAACTACTCGACCAACTACTCGACCAATCACTCGACCAACTACTCAACCAACTTCTCGACCAACTACTCGACCAACTACTCGTCCAACTACTCGACCAACTACTCGACCAGCTACTCGACCAACTACTGGAGCAATCAATCGACCAACTACTCGACCAACTACTCGACCAATCGCTCGACCAACTACTCGACCAATCACTCGACCGACCAATCGACCAATCACTCGACTAACTACTTGACCAACTACTCGACCAACTACTCGACCAACTACTCGACCAACTACTCAACCAACTACTCTACCAACTACTCGACCAACCACTAGACCAACCAGTCAACCAACAATTCGTCTTACCAGTCGTCCAACCAGTCGATCAACTACTCGACTACCTACTCGACCACCTACTCGACAGACTTCTCGACCAACTACTCGACCAACTACTCGACCCACTACTCGACCAACTACTCAACCAACTACTCGACCAACTACTCGACCAGCTACTCGACCAACTACTCGACCAACTACTCGACCAATCGCTCGACCAATCACTCGACCAACTACTCGACCAACTACTGGAGCAATCAATCGACCAACTACTCGACCAATCGCTCGACCAACTACTCGACCAATCACTCGACCAACTACTCGACCAACTACTCGACCATCTACTCGACCAACTACTCGACCAACTACTTGACCAACTACTCGACCAATCACTCGACCAACTACTCGACCCACTACTCGACCAACTACTCGACCAACTACTCGACCGACCACTCGACCGAACACTCGAACAATTACTCGACCAACTCCTCAACCAACTACTCGACCAACTACTCGACTAATTACTCAACCAACTACTCGACCAAACACTCGACCAACTACTCGACCAACTACTCGACCAACTAATTGACCAATCACTCGACCAACTACTCGACCAACTACTCGACCAACTACTTGACCAACTACTCGACCAACTACTCGACCAACTACTCGACCAACTACTCAACCAACTACTCTACCAACTACTCGACCAACCACTAGACCAACCAGTCAACCAACAATTCGTCTTACCAGTCGTCCAACCAGTCGATCAACTACTCGACCAATCACTCGACCAACTACTCGACCAATTGCTCGACCAACTACTCGACCAACTACTCGACCAACTACTCGACCAACTACTCGACCAACAACTCGACCAACTACTCGACCAGCTACTCGACCAACTACTCGACCAATCACTCGCCCAAATACTCGACCAACTACTGGAGCAATCAATCGACCAACTACTCGACCAACTACTCGACCAATCGCTCGACCAACTACTCAACCAATCACTCGACCAACTACTCGACCAACTACTCGACCAACTACTAGACCAACTACTCGACCAACTACTTGACCAACTACTCGACCAATCACTCGACCAACTACTCGACCCACTACTCGACCAACTACTCAACCAACTACTCGACCAACTATTTGACCAACTACTCGACCAATCACTCGACCAACTACTCGACCAATCGCTCGACCAACAACTCGACCAACTACTCGACCAACTACTCGACCAACTATTCGACCAACAACTCGACCAACTACTCGACCGTCCACTCGACCGACAACTTGACCAATCACTCGACCAACTACTCGACCAACTACTCGACCAACAACTCGACCAACTACTCAACCAACTACTCGACCAACTACTCGACCAACTACTCGACCAACTACTCGACCAATCACTCGACCAACTACTCGACCAATTACTCGAACAACTACTTGACCAACTACTCAACAAACTACTCGACCAATCACTCGACCATTTACACGACCAACTACTCGACCAATCACTCGACCATTTACACGACCAACTTCTCGACCAACTACTCGACCAACTACTCGTCCAACTAATCGAACAACTACTCGACCAGCTACTCGACCAACTACTCGACCAACTACTTGACCAACTACTCGACCAAACGCTCGACCAACTACACGACCAACTACTCGACCAACTACTCGACCAACTACTCGACCAACAACTCGAACAACTACTCGACCAACTACTCGACCAACTACTCGACCAACTACGCGACCAACTACTCGACCAACAACTCGACCAACTACTCGACCAACTACTCGACCAACTGCTCGACCAACTACTCGACCAACTACTCGACCAATCACTCTACCAACTACTCGACCAACTACTCGACCGACCACTCGACCGACTACTCCACCAATCACTCGACCAACTACTCGACCAACTACTCGACCAACTACTCGACTAATTACTCAACCAACTACTCGACCAATCACTCGACCAACTACTCGACCAACTACTCGGCCAACTACTCGACCAAATACTCGTCCAACTACTCGACCAAATACTTGACCAACTACTCGACCAACTACTCGACCAATCACTAGACCAAATACTCGACCAACTTCTCGACCAACTACTCGACCAACTACTCGTCCAACTACTCGACAAACTACTCGACCAGCTACTCGACCAACTTCTGGAGCAATCAATCGACCAACTACTCGACCAACTACTCGACCAATCGCTCGACCAACTACTCGACCAATCACTCGACCGACCAATCGACCAATCACTCGACTAACTCCTCGACCAACTACTCGACCAACTACTCGACCAACTACTTGACCAACTACTCGACCAACTACTCGACCAACTACTCGACCAACTACTCAACCAACTACTCTACCAACTACTCGACCAACCACTAGACCAACCAGTCAACCAACAATTCGTCTTACCAGTCGTCCAACAAGTCGATCAACTACTCGACTACCTACTGGACCACCTACTCGACCGACTACTCGACCAACTACTCGACCAACTACTCGACCCACTCCTCGACCAACTACTCAACCAACTACTCGACCAACTACTCGACCAGCTACTCGACCAACTACTCGACCAATCGCTCGACCAATCACTCGACCAACTACTCGACCAACTACTGGAGCAATCAATCGACCAACTACTCGACCAATCGCTCGACCAACTACTCGACCAATCACTCGACCAACTACTCGACCAACTACTCGACCAACTACTCGACCAACTACTCGACCAACTACTTGACCAACTACTCGACCAAACACTCGACCAACTACTCGACCAACTACTCGACCAACTAATTGACCAATCACTCGACCAACTACTCGACCAACTACTCGACCAACTAGTTGACCAACTACTCGACCAACTACTCGACCAACTACTCGACCAACTACTCAACCAACTACTCTACCAACTACTCGACCAACCACTCGACCAACCAGTCAACCAACAATTCGTCTTACCAGTCGTCCAACCAGTCGATCAACTACTCGACCAATCACTCGAACAACTACTCGACCAATCGCTCGACCAACTACTCGACCAACTACTCGACCAACTACTCGACCAACTACTCGACCAACAACTCGACCAACTACTCGACCAGCTACTCGACCAACTACTCGACCAATCACTCGCCCAACTACTCGACCAACTACTGGAGCATTCAATCGACCAACTACTCGACCAACTACTCGACCAATCGCTCGACCAACTACTCGACCAATCACTCGACCAACTACTCGACCAACTAATCGACCAACTAATCGACCAACTACTCGACCAACTACTTGACCAACTACTCGACCAATCACTCGACCAACTACTCGACCCACTACTCGACCAACTACTCAACCAACTACTCGACCAACTATTTGACCAACTACTCGACCAATCACTCGACCAACTACTCGACCAATCGCTCGACCAACTACTCGACCAACTACTCGACCAACTACTCGACCAACTACTCGACCAACAACTCGACCAACTACTCGACCGTCCACTCGACCGAAAACTTGACCAATCACTCGACCAACTACTCAACCAACTACTCGACCAACCACTCGACCAACCAGTCAACCAACAATTCGTCTTACCAGTCGTACAACCAGTCGATCAACTACTCGACTACCTACTCGACCAACTACTCGACCGACTACTCGACCAACTACTCGACCAACTACTCGACCCACTACTCGACCAACTACTTAACCAACTACTTGACCAACTACTTGACCAACTACTCGACCAATCACTCGACCAACTACTCGACCAATCGCTCGACCAACTACACGACCAACTACTCGGCCAACTACTCGACCAACTACTCGACCAACTACTCAACCAACTACTCGACCAACTACTCGACCAATCACACGACCAACTACTCGACCAACTACTCGACCAACTACTCGACCAACTACTCGACCAACTACTCGACCAAGTACTTGACGAACTACTCGACCAACTACTCGACCAATCACTCGACCAACTACTCGACCAACTTCTCGACCAACTACTCGACCAACTACTCGTCCAACTACTCGACCAACTACTCGACCAGCTACTCGACCAACTACTCGACCAACTACTCGACCAATCGCTCGACCAATCACTCGACCAACTACTGGAGCAATCAATCGACCAACTACTCGACCAACTACTCGACCAACTACTCGACCAACTACTCGACCGACCACTCGACCGACCACTCGACCAATCACTCGACCAACTCCTCGACCAACTACTCGACCAACTACTCGACTAATTACTCAACCAACTACTCGACCAATCACTCGACCAACTACTCGACCAACTACTCGACCAACTACTTGACCAACTACTCGACCAATCACTCGACCAACTACTCGACCAACTACTCAACCAACTACTCTACCAACTACTCGACCAACCACTAGACCAACCAGTCAACCAACAATTCGTCTTACCAGTCGTCCAACCAGTCGATCAACTACTCGACTACCTACTCGACCACCTACTCGACCGACTACTCGACCAACTACTCGACCAACTACTCGACCCACTACTCGACCAACTACTCAACCAACTACTCGACCAATCACTCGAACAACTACTCGACCAACTAATCGACCAACTACTCGACCAATCACTCGACCAACTACTCGACCAATCACTCGACCAACTACTCGACCAACGACTCGACCAACTACTCGTCCAACTACTCGACCGACTACTCGACCAACTACTCGACCAACTACTCGACCAATCACTCGACCAACTACTCGACCAACTACTCGACCAACTACTCGACCATCTACTCGACCTACTACTCGACCAACTACTCGACCAACTACTCGACCAACTACTCGACCAACTACTCGACCAACAACTCGACCAACTACTCGACCGACCACTCGACCGACTACTCCACTAATCACTCGACCAACTACTCGACCATCTACTCAATCAACTACTCGACCAACTACTCGACCAATCACTCGACCAACTACTCGACCAACTACTCGACCAACTTTCGACCAACTACTCGACCAACTACTCGACCAACTACTCGACCAACTACTTGACCAACTACTCGACCAATCACTCGACTACCTTCTCGACCAATCGCTCGACCAACTACTCGACCAACTACTCGACCAACTACTCGACCAACTACTCGACCAACTACTCGACCAACAACTCGACCAACTACTCAACCAACTACTCGACCGTCCACTCGACCGACAACTTGACCAATCACTCGACCAACTACTCGACCAACTACTCGACCAATCACTCGACCAACTACTCGACCAACTACTCGACCAACTTTCGACCAACTACTCGACCAACTGCTCGACCAACTACTCGACCAACTACTTGACCAACTACTCGACCAATCACTCGACTACCTTCTCGACCAATCGCTCGACCAACTACTCGACCAACTACTCGACCAACTACTCGACCAACTACTCGACCAACTACTCGACCAACAACTCGACCAACTACTCAACCAACTACTCGACCAACTACTCGACCAATCACTCGACCAACTACTCGACCAATCGCTCGACCAACAACTCGACCAACTACTCGACCAACTACTCGACCAACTACTCGACCAACAACTCGACCAACTACTCGACCGTCCACTCGACCGACAACTTGACCAATCACTCGACCAACTACTCGACCAACTACTCGACCAAACACTAGACCAACTACTCAACCAACTACTCGACCAACTACTCGACCAACTACTCGACCAACTACTCGACCAATCACTCGACCAACTACTCGACCAATTACTCGAACAACTACTTGACCAACTACTCAACAAACTACTCGACCAATCACTCGACCATTTACACGACCAACTTCTCGACCAACTACTCGACCAAATACTCGTCCAACTACTCGACCAACTACTTGACCAACTACTCGACCAACTACTCGACCCACTACTCGACCAACTACTCAACCAACTACTCGACCAACTATTTGACCAACTACTCGACCAATCACTCGACCAACTACTCGACCAATCGCTCGACCAACAACTCGACCAACTACTCGACCAACTACTCGACCAACTACTCGACCAACAACTCGACCAACTACTCGACCGTCCACTCGACCGACAACTTGACCAATCACTCGACCAACTACTCGACCAACTACTCGACCAACAACTCGACCAACTACTCAACCAACTACTCGACCAACTACTCGACCAACTACTCGACCAACTACTCGACCAATCACTCGACCAACTACTCGACCAATTACTCGAACAACTACTTGACCAACTACTCAACAAACTACTCGACCAATCACTCGACCATTTACACGACCAACTTCTCGACCAACTACTCGACCAACTACTCGTCCAACTACTCGACCAACTACTCGACCAGCTACTCGACCAACTACTCGACCAACTACTTGACCAACTACTCGACCAAACGCTCGACCAACTACACGACCAACTACTCGACCAACTACTCGACCAACTACTCGACCAACAACTCGAACAACTACTCGACCAACTACTCGACCAACTACTCGACCAACTACGCGACCAACTACTCGACCAACAACTCGACCAACTACTCGACCAACTACTCAACCAACTGCTCGACCAACTACTCGACCAACTACTCGACCAATCACTCTACCAACTACTCGACCAACTACTCGACCGACCACTCGACCGACTACTCCACCAATCACTCGACCAACTACTCGACCAACTACTCGACCAACTACTCGACTAATTACTCAACCAACTACTCGACCAATCACTCGACCAACTACTCGACCAACTACTCGGCCAACTACTCGACCAAATACTCGTCCAACTACTCGACCAACTACTTGACCAACTACTCGACCAACTACTCGACCAATCACTCGACCAACTACTCGACCAACTTCTCGACCAACTACTCGACCAACTACTCGTCCAACTACTCGACCAACTACTCGACCAGCTACTCGACCAACTACTGGAGCAATCAATCGACCAACTACTCGACCAATCGCTCGACCAACTAGTCGACCAATCACTCGACCGACCAATCGACCAATCACTCGACTAACTCCTCGACCAACTACTCGACCAACTACTCGACTAATTACTGAACCAACTACTCGACCAATCACTCGCCCAACTACTCGACCAACCACTAGACCAACCAGTCAACCAACAATTCGTCTTACCAGTCGTCCAACCAGTCGATCAACTACTCGACTACCTACTCGACCACCTACTCGACCGACTTCTCGACCAACTACTCGACCAACTACTCGACCCACTACTCGACCAACTACTCAACCAACTACTCGACCAACTACTCGACCAGCTACTCGACCAACTACTCGACCAACTACTCGACCAATCGCTCGACCAATCACTCGACCAACTACTCGACCAACTACTGGAGCAATCAATCGACCAACTACTCGACCAATCGCTCGACCAACTACTCGACCAATCACTCGACCAACTACTCGACCAACTACTCGACCATCTACTCGACCAACTACTCGACCAACTACTTGACCAACTACTCGACCAATCACTCGACCAACTACTCGACCCACTACTCGACCAACTACTCGACCAACTACTCGACCGACCACTCGACCGAACACTCGACCAATCACTCGACCAACTCCTCAACCAACTACTCGACCAACTACTCGACTAATTACTCAACCAACTACTCGACCAAACACTCGACCAACTACTCGACCAACTACTCGACCAACTAATTGACCAATCACTCGACCAACTACTCGACCAACTACTCGACCAACTACTTGACCAACTACTCGACCAACTACTCGACCAACTACTCGACCAACTACTCAACCAACTACTCTACCAACTACTCGACCAACCACTAGACCAACCAGTCAACCAACAATTCGTCTTACCAGTCGTCCAACCAGTCGATCAACTACTCGACCAATCACTCGACCAACTACTCGACCAATTGCTCGACCAACTACTCGACCAACTACTCGACCAACTACTCGACCAACTACTCGACCAACAACTCGACCAACTACTCGATCAGCTACTCGACCAACTACTCGACCAATCACTCGCCCAACTACTCGACCAACTACTGGAGCAATCAATCGACCAACTACTCGACCAACTACTCGACCAATCGCTCGACCAACTACTCAACCAATCACTCGACCAACTACTCGACCAACTACTCGACCAACTACTCGACCGTCCACTCGACCGACAACTTGACCAATCACTCGACCAACTACTCGACCAACTACTCGACCAACAACTCGACCAACTACTCAACCAACTACTCGACCAACTACTCGACCAACTACTCGACCAACTACTCGACCAATCACTCGACCAACTACTCGACCAATTACTCGAACAACTACTTGACCAACTACTCAACAAACTACTCGACCAATCACTCGACCATTTACACGACCAACTACTCGACCAATCACTCGACCATTTACACGACCAACTTCTCGACCAACTACTCGACCAACTACTCGTCCAACTAATCGAACAACTACTCGACCAGCTACTCGACCAACTACTCGACCAACTACTTGACCAACTACTCGACCAAACGCTCGACCAACTACACGACCAACTACTCGACCAACTACTCGACCAACTACTCGACCAACAACTCGAACAACTACTCGACCAACTACTCGACCAACTACTCGACCAACTACGCGACCAACTACTCGACCAACAACTCGACCAACTACTCGACCAACTACTCGACCAACTGCTCGACCAACTACTCGACCAACTACTCGACCAATCACTCTACCAACTACTCGACCAACTACTCGACCGACCACTCGACCGACTACTCCACCAATCACTCGACCAACTACTCGACCAACTACTCGACCAACTACTCGACTAATTACTCAACCAACTACTCGACCAATCACTCGACCAACTACTCGACCAACTACTCGGCCAACTACTCGACCAAATACTCGTCCAACTACTCGACCAAATACTTGACCAACTACTCGACCAACTACTCGACCAATCACTAGACCAAATACTCGACCAACTTCTCGACCAACTACTCGACCAACTACTCGTCCAACTACTCGACAAACTACTCGACCAGCTACTCGACCAACTTCTGGAGCAATCAATCGACCAACTACTCGACCAACTACTCGACCAATCGCTCGACCAACTACTCGACCAATCACTCGACCGACCAATCGACCAATCACTCGACTAACTCCTCGACCAACTACTCGACCAACTGCTCGACCAACTACTTGACCAACTACTCGACCAACTACTCGACCAACTACTCGACCAACTACTCAACCAACTACTCTACCAACTACTCGACCAACCACTAGACCAACCAGTCAACCAACAATTCGTCTTACCAGTCGTCCAACAAGTCGATCAACTACTCGACTACCTACTGGACCACCTACTCGACCGACTACTCGACCAACTACTCGACCAACTACTCGACCCACTCCTCGACCAACTACTCAACCAACTACTCGACCAACTACTCGACCAGCTACTCGACCAACTACTCGACCAATCGCTCGACCAATCACTCGACCAACTACTCGACCAACTACTGGAGCAATCAATCGACCAACTACTCGACCAATCGCTCGACCAACTACTCGACCAATCACTCGACCAACTACTCGACCAACTACTCGACCAACTACTCGACCAACTACTCGACCAACTACTTGACCAACTACTCGACCAAACACTCGACCAACTACTCGACCAACTACTCGACCAACTAATTGACCAATCACTCGACCAACTACTCGACCAACTACTCGACCAACTAGTTGACCAACTACTCGACCAACTACTCGACCAACTACTCGACCAACTACTCAACCAACTACTCTACCAACTACTCGACCAACCACTCGACCAACCAGTCAACCAACAATTCGTCTTACCAGTCGTCCAACCAGTCGATCAACTACTCGACCAATCACTCGAACAACTACTCGACCAATCGCTCGACCAACTACTCGACCAACTACTCGACCAACTACTCGACCAACTACTCGACCAACAACTCGACCAACTACTCGACCAGCTACTCGACCAACTACTCGACCAATCACTCGCCCAACTACTCGACCAACTACTGGAGCATTCAATCGACCAACTACTCGACCAACTACTCGACCAATCGCTCGACCAACTACTCGACCAATCACTCGACCAACTACTCGACCAACTAATCGACCAACTAATCGACCAACTACTCGACCAACTACTTGACCAACTACTCGACCAATCACTCGACCAACTACTCGACCCACTACTCGACCAACTACTCAACCAACTACTCGACCAACTATTTGACCAACTACTCGACCAATCACTCGACCAACTACTCGACCAATCGCTCGACCAACTACTCGACCAACTACTCGACCAACTACTCGACCAACTACTCGACCAACAACTCGACCAACTACTCGACCGTCCACTCGACCGAAAACTTGACCAATCACTCGACCAACTACTCAACCAACTACTCGACCAACCACTCGACCAACCAGTCAACCAACAATTCGTCTTACCAGTCGTACAACCAGTCGATCAACTACTCGACTACCTACTCGACCAACTACTCGACCGACTACTCGACCAACTACTCGACCAACTACTCGACCCACTACTCGACCAACTACTTAACCAACTACTTGACCAACTACTTGACCAACTACTCGACCAATCACTCGACCAACTACTCGACCAATCGCTCGACCAACTACACGACCAACTACTCGGCCAACTACTCGACCAACTACTCGACCAACTACTCAACCAACTACTCGACCAACTACTCGACCAATCACACGACCAACTACTCGACCAACTACTCGACCAACTACTCGACCAACTACTCGACCAACTACTCGACCAAGTACTTGACGAACTACTCGACCAACTACTCGACCAATCACTCGACCAACTACTCGACCAACTTCTCGACCAACTACTCGACCAACTACTCGTCCAACTACTCGACCAACTACTCGACCAGCTACTCGACCAACTACTCGACCAACTACTCGACCAATCGCTCGACCAATCACTCGACCAACTACTGGAGCAATCAATCGACCAACTACTCGACCAACTACTCGACCAACTACTCGACCAACTACTCGACCGACCACTCGACCGACCACTCGACCAATCACTCGACCAACTCCTCGACCAACTACTCGACCAACTACTCGACTAATTACTCAACCAACTACTCGACCAATCACTCGACCAACTACTCGACCAACTACTCGACCAACTACTTGACCAACTACTCGACCAATCACTCGACCAACTACTCGACCAACTACTCAACCAACTACTCTACCAACTACTCGACCAACCACTAGACCAACCAGTCAACCAACAATTCGTCTTACCAGTCGTCCAACCAGTCGATCAACTACTCGACTACCTACTCGACCACCTACTCGACCGACTACTCGACCAACTACTCGACCAACTACTCGACCCACTACTCGACCAACTACTCAACCAACTACTCGACCAATCACTCGAACAACTACTCGACCAACTAATCGACCAACTACTCGACCAATCACTCGACCAACTACTCGACCAATCACTCGCCCAACTACTCGACCAACTACTGGAGCATTCAATCGACCAACTACTCGACCAACTACTCGACCAATCGCTCGACCAACTACTCGACCAATCACTCGACCAACTACTCGACCAACTAATCGACCAACTAATCGACCAACTACTCGACCAACTACTTGACCAACTACTCGACCAATCACTCGACCAACTACTCGACCCACTACTCGACCAACTACTCAACCAACTACTCGACCAACTATTTGACCAACTACTCGACCAATCACTCGACCAACTACTCGACCAATCGCTCGACCAACTACTCGACCAACTACTCGACCAACTACTCGACCAACTACTCGACCAACAACTCGACCAACTACTCGACCGTCCACTCGACCGAAAACTTGACCAATCACTCGACCAACTACTCAACCAACTACTCGACCAACCACTCGACCAACCAGTCAACCAACAATTCGTCTTACCAGTCGTACAACCAGTCGATCAACTACTCGACTACCTACTCGACCAACTACTCGACCGACTACTCGACCAACTACTCGACCAACTACTCGACCCACTACTCGACCAACTACTTAACCAACTACTTGACCAACTACTTGACCAACTACTCGACCAATCACTCGACC
>JANLBV010000102.1:0-29000 GCA_029849275.1 Papilio elwesi
CTACTCGACCAATTGCTCGACCAACTACTCGACCAACTACTCGACCGATCACTCGACCTACCACTCGGCCAATTCTTCGACCAACTACTCGACCACCTACTTGACCTACCACTCGACCAAGTACTCGACAAACTACTCGACCAACTACTTGACCAACTACTCGACCAACTACTCGACCAATCGCTCGACCAACTACTCGACCAATCGCTCGACCAACTACTCGACCAACTACTCGACCAATCACTCGACAGACTACTCTACCAACTACTCGACCAACTACTCGACCAATTACTCGACCAACTACTCGACCAACTACTCGACCAACTACTCGACCAACTACTTGACCAACTACTCGACCAACTACTTGACCAACTACTCGACCAACTACTCGACCAACTACTCGACCAACTACTCGACCAACTACTCGACCAACTACTCGACCAACTACTCGACCGATCACTCGACCTACCACTCGGCCAATTCTTCGACCAACTACTCGACCACCTACTTGACCTACCACTCGACCAAGTACTCGACAAACTACTCGACCAACTACTTGACCAACTACTCGACCAACTACTCGACCAATCGCTCGACCAACTACTCGACCAATCGCTCGACCAACTACTCGACCAACTACTCGACCAATCACTCGACAGACTACTCTACCAACTACTCGACCAACTACTCGACCAATTACTCGACCAACTACTCGACCAACTACTCGACCAACTACTCGACCAACTACTTGACCAACTACTCGACCAACTACTTGACCAACTACTCGACCAACTACTTGACCAACTACTCGACCAACTACTCGACCAACTACTCGACCAACTACTCGACCAACTACTCGACCAACTACTCGACCAACTACTCGACCAATCACTCGACCAACTACTCGACCAACTTCTCGACCAACTACTCGACCAACACTTCGTCCAACTACTCGACCAACTACACGACCAGCTACTCGACCAACTACTCGACCAACTACTCGGCCAGTCGCTCGACCAACTACTCGACCATCTACTCGACCAACTACTCGACCAACTACTCGACCAAATACTCGACCAACTAGTCGACCAATCACTCGACCAACTACTCGACCAACTACTTGACCAACTACTGGACCAACCACTCGACCAACCAGTCGACCAACAAGTCGTCTTACTAGTCGTCCAACTACTCGACCAACTACTCGACCAACTACTCGACCAACTACTCGACCGACCACTCGACCGACTACTAGACCAACTACTCGACCGACCACTCGACTGACCACTCGACCAATCACTCGACCAACTACTCGACCAACTACTCGACTAATTACTCAACCAACTACTCGACCAATCACTCGACCAACTACTCGACCAACTACTCGACCAACTACTCGACTCACTACTTGACCAACTACTCGATTAACTACTCGACCAACTACTCGACCAGCTACTCGACCAATCACTCGACCAACTACTCGACCAATTGCTCGACCAACTACTCGACCAACTACTCGACCGACCACTCGACCTACCACTCGGCCAATCCTTCGACCAACTACTCGACCACCTACTTGACCTACCACTCGACCAACTACTCGACCAACTACTCGCCAACTACTCGAACAACAACTCGACCAACTACTCGACCAACTACTCGACCAACTACTCGACCGACCACTCGACCAATCACTCGAACAACTACTCGACCAACTACTCGACCAACTACTCCACCAATCACTCGACCAACTACTCGACCAACTACTCGACTAACTACTCGACCAACTACTCGAGCAACTACTTGACCAACTACACGACCAATCACTCGACCAACTACTTGACCCACTACTCGACCAACTACTCAACCAACTACTCGACCAACTACTTGACCAACTACTCGACCAATCACTCGTCCAACTACTCGACCAATCGCTCGACCAACTACTCGACCAACTACTCGACCAACTACTCGACCAACTACTCGACCAATCACTCGACCAACTACTCGACCATCTACTCGACCAACTAGTCGACTAATTACTCAACCAACTACTCGACCAATCACTCGACCAACTATTCGACCAACTACTCGACCAACTACTCGAACGACCACTCGACCGACCACTCAACCAATAACTCGAACAACTACTCGACCAGCTACTTGACCAATCACTCGACCAGCTACTCGACCAATTGCTCGACCAACTACTCGACCAACTACTCGACCGACCACTCGACCTACCACTCGGCCAATCCTTCGACCAACTACTCGACCACCTACTTGACCTACCGCTCGACCAACTACTCGACCAACTACTCGACCAATCGCTCGACCAACTACTCGACCAATCGCTCGACCAACTACTCGACCAACTACTCGACCAACTAGTCGACCAATCACTCGACCAACTACTCGACCAACTACTCGACCAACTACTTGACCCACTACTCGACCAACTACTCAACCAACTACTCGACCAACTACTTGACCAACTACTCGACCAATCACTCGTCCAACTACTCGACCGATCGCTCGACCAACTACTCGACCAACTACTCGACCAACTACTCGACCAACTACTCGACCAATCACTCGACCAACTACTCGACCAACTACTCGAACGACCACTCGACCGACCACTCAACCAATAACTCGAACAACTACTCGACCAGCTACTCGACCAATCACTCGACCAGCTACTCGACCAATTGCTCGACCAACTACTCGACCAACTACTCGACCGACCACTCGACCTACCACTCGGCCAATCCTTCGACCAACTACTCGACCACCTACTTGACCTACCGCTCGACCAACTACTCGACCAACTACTCGACCAATCACTCGACCAACTACTCGACCAATCGCGCGACCAACTACTCGACCAACTACTCGACCAACTAGTCGACCAATCACTCGACCAACTACTCGACCAACTACTCGACCAACTACTGGACAGACCACTCGACCAACCAGTCGACCAACAAGTCGTCTTACTAGTCGTCCAACCAGTCGATTAACTACTCGACTACCTACTCGACCAACTACTCGACCGACCACTCGACCGACCACTCGACCAATAACTCGAACAACTACTCGACCAACTACTCGACCAATCACTCGACCAACTACTCGACCAACTACTCGACCAACTACTCGACCAACTACTTGACCAACTACTCGACCAACTACTCGACCAATCACTCGACCAACTACTCGACCAATCACTCGACCAACTACTCAACCAACTACTCGACCAACTACTCGACCAACTACTTGACCAACTACTCGACCAACAACTCGACCAACTACTTGACCAACTACTGGAGCAATCACTCGACCAACTACTCGACCAGCCACTCGACCAACTACTCGACCAACTACTCGACCGACCACTCGACCGACCACTCAACCAATAACTCGAACAACTACTCGACCAGCAAATCGACCAATCACTCGACCAACTACTCGACCAATTGCTCGACCAACTACTCGACCAACTACTCGACCGATCACTCGACCTACCACTCGGCCAATCCTTCGACCAACTACTCGACCACCTACTTGACCTACCACTCGACCAAGTACTCGACAAACTACTCGACCAACTACTCGACCAACTACTCGACCAACTACTCGACCAATCGCTCGACCAACTACTCGACCAATCGCTCGACCAACTACTCGACCAACTACTCGACCAATCACTCGACAAACTACTCTACCAACTACTCGACCAACTACTCGACCAACTACTCGACCAACTACTCGACCAACTACTCGACCAACTACTCGACCAACTACTTGACCAACTACTCGACCAACTACTTGACCAACTACTCGACCAACTACTCGACCAACTACTCGACCAACTACTCGACCAACTACTCGACCAACTACTCGACCAACTACTCGACCAACTACTTGACCAACTACTCGACCAACTACTCGACCAATCACTCGACCAACTACTCGACCAACTTCTCGACCAACTACTCGACCAACTCTTCGTCCAACTACTCGACCAACTACACGACCAGCTACTCGACCAACTACTCGACCAACTACTCGGCCAATCGCTCGACCAACTACTCGACCATCTACTCGACCAACTACTCGACCAACTACTCGACGAAATACTCGACCAACTAGTCGACCAATCACTCGACCAACTACTCGACCAACTACTTGACCAACTACTGGACCAACCACTCGACCAACCAGTCGACCAACAAGTCGTCTTACTAGTCGTCCAACTACTCGACATACTACTCGACCAACTACTCGACCAACTACTCGACCGACCACTCGACCGACTACTAGACCAACTACTCGACCGACCACTCGACTGACCACTCGACCAATCACTCGACCAACTACTCGACCAACTACTCGACTAATTACTCAACCAACTACTCGACCAATCACTCGACCAACTACTCGACCAACTACTCGACCAACTACTCGACTCACTACTTGACCAACTACTCGATTAACTACTCGACCAACTACTCGACCAGCTACTCGACCAATCACTCGACCAACTACTCGACCAATTGCTCGACCAACTACTCGACCAACTACTCGACCGACCACTCGACCTACCACTCGGCCAATCCTTCGACCAACTACTCGACCACCTACTTGACCTACCACTCGACCAACTACTCGACCAACTACTCGCCAACTACTCGAACAACAACTCGACCAACTACTCGACCAACTACTCGACCAACTACTCGACCGACCACTCGACCAATCACTCGAACAACTACTCGACCAACTACTCGACCAACTACTCCACCAATCACTCGACCAACTACTCGACCAACTACTCGACTAACTACTCGACCAACTACTCGAGCAACTACTTGACCAACTACACGACCAATCACTCGACCAACTACTTGACCCACTACTCGACCAACTACTCAACCAACTACTCGACCAACTACTTGACCAACTACTCGACCAATCACTCGTCCAACTACTCGACCAATCGCTCGACCAACTACTCGACCAACTACTCGACCAACTACTCGACCAACTACTCGACCAATCACTCGACCAACTACTAGACCATCTACTCGACCAACTAGTCGACTAATTACTCAACCAACTACTCGACCAATCACTCGACCAACTATTCGACCAACTACTCGACCAACTACTCGACCAACTACTCAACCAACTACTCGTCCAACTACTCGACCAACTACTCGACCAAGTACTCGACCAATTGCTCGACCAACTACTCGACCAACTACTCGACCAACTACTCGACCAATTGCTCGACCAACTACTCGACCAACTACTCGACCGACCACTCGACCTACCACTCGGCCAATCCTTCGACCAACTACTCGATTAATCACTCGACCAACTATTCGACCAACTACTCGACCAACTACTTGACCAACTACTCGACCAACTACTCGTCCAACTACTCGACCAACTACTCGATCAAGTACTCGACCAATCGCTCGACCAACTACTCGACCAACTACTCGACCAACTACTCGACCAATCACTCGACCAATTACTCGACCAACTACTGGAGCAATCACTCGACCAACTACTCGACCAACTACTCGAACGACCACTCGACCGACCACTCAACCAAAAACTCGAACAACTACTCGACTAGCTACTCGACCAATCACTCGACCAGCTACTCGACCAATTGCTCGACCAACTACTCGACCAACTACTCGACCGACCACTCGACCTACCACTCGGCCAATCCTTCGACCAACTACTCGACCACCTACTTGACCTACCGCTCGACCAACTACTCGACCAACTACTCGACCAACTACTCGACCAATCGCTCGACCAACTACTCGACCAATCGCTCGACCAACTACTCGACCAACTACTCGACCAACTAGTCGACCAATCACTCGACCAACTACTCGACCAACTACTCGACCAACTACTCGACCAACTACTGGACCAACCACTCGACCAACCAGTCGACCAACAAGTCGTCTTACTAGTCGTCCAACCAGTCGATTAACTACTCGACTACCTACTCGACCAACTACTCGACCGACCACTCGATCGACCACTCGACCAATAACTCGAACAACTACTCGACCAACTACTCGACCAATCACTCGACCAACTACTCGACCAACTACTCGACCAACTACTCTACCAACTACTTGACCAACTACTCGACCAACTACTCGACCAATCACTCGACCAACTACTCGACCAACTTCTCGACCAACTACTCGACCAACTCCTCGTCCAACTACTCGACCAACTACTCGATTAACTACTCGAACAATCGCTCGACTAACTACTTGACCAATCGCTCGACCAACTACTCGACCAACTACTCGACCAATCACTAGACCAACTACTCGACCAATCGCTCGACCAACTACTCGACCAACTACTCGACCGACCACTCGACCTACCACTCGGCCAATCACTCGACCAACTACTCGATCACCTACTTGACCTACCACTCGACCAACTACTCGACCAACTACTCGACCAACTACTCGACCAATCGCTCGACCAACTACTCGACCAACTACTCGACCAATCACTCGACCAACTACTCGACCAACTACTCGACCAACTACTCGACCATCTACTCGACGAACTACTCGACCAACTACTCGACCAACTACTCGACCAATCGCTCGACCAACTACTCAACCAACTACTCGACCAACTACTCGACCAACTACTTGACCAACTACTCGACCAACAACTCCACCAACTACTTGACCAACTACTCGACCAATCACTCGACCAACTACTCGACCAACTACTGGAGCAATCACTCGACCAACTACTCGACCAGCCACTCGACCAACTACTCGACCAACTACTCGACCGACCACTCGACCGACCACTCAACCAATAACTCGAACAACTACTCGACCAGAAAATCGACCAATCACTCGACCAACTACTCGACCAATTGCTCGACCAACTACTCGACCAACTACTCGACCGATCACTCGACCTACCACTCGGCCAATCCTTCGACCAACTACTCGACCACCTACTTGACCTACCACTCGAACAAGTACTCGACAAACTACTCGACCAACTACTCGACCAACTACTCGACCAATCGCTCGACCAACTACTCGACCAATCGCTCGACCAACTACTCGACCAACTACTCGACCAATCACTCGACAGACTACTCTACCAACTACTCGACCAACTACTCGACCAACTACTCGACCAACTACTCGACCAAGTACTCGACAAACTACTCGACCAACTACTCGACCAACTACTCGACCAATCGCTCGACCAACTACTCGACCAATCGCTCGACCAACTACTCGACCAACTACTCGACCAATCACTCGACAGACTACTCTACCAACTACTAGACCAACTACTCGACCAACTACTCGACCAACTACTCGACCAACTACTCGACCAACTACTCGACCAACTACTTGACCAACTACTCGACCAACTACTTGACCAACTACTCGACCAACTACTCGACCGACCACTCGACCGACTACTAGACCAACTACTCGACCGACCACTCGACCGACCACTCGACCAATAACTCGAACAACTACTCGACCAACTACTCGACCAATCACTCGACCAACTACTCGACCAATCACTCGACCAACTACTCGACCAATTGCTCGACCAACTACTCGACCAACTACTCGACCGACCACTCGACCTACCACTCGGCCAATCCTTCGACCAACTACTCGACCACCTACTTGACCTACCACTCGACCAACTACTCGACCAACTACTCGCCAACTACTCGAACAACAACTCGACCGACTACTCGACCAACTACTCGACCAACTACTCGACCGACCACTCGACCAATCACTCGAACAACTACTCGACCAACTACTCGACCAACTACTCCACCAATCACTCGACCAACTACTCGACCAACTACTCGACTAACTACTCGACCAACTACTCGAGCAACTACTTGACCAACTACACGACCAATCACTCGACCAACTACTTGACCCACTACTCGACCAACTACTCAACCAACTACTCGACCAACTACTTGACCAACTACTCGACCAATCACTCGTCCAAATACTCGACCAATCGCTCGACCAACTACTCGACCAACTACGCGACCAACTACTCGACCAACTACTCGACCAATCACTCGACCAACTACTCGACCATCTACTCGACCAACTAGTCGACTAATTACTCAACCAACTACTCGACCAATCACTCGACCAACTACTCGACCAACTACTCGACCAACTACTCGACCAACTACTCAACCAACTACTCGTCCAACTACTCGACCAACTACTCGACCAAGTACTCGACCAATCGCTCGACCAACTACTCGACCAACTACTTGACCAACTACTCGACCAATCACTCGACCAACTACTCGACCAACTACTGGAGCAATCACTCGACCAACTACTCGACCAACTACGCGAACGACCACTCGACCGACCACTCAACCAATAACTCGAACAACTACTCGACCAGCTACTCGACCAATCACTCGACCAACTACTCGACCAATTGCTCGACCAACTACTCGACCAACTACTCGACCGACCACTCGACCTACCACTCGGCCAATGCTTCGACCAACTACTCGATTAATCACTCGACCAACTATTCGACCAACTACTCGACCAACTACTCGACCAACTACTCGACCAACTACTCGTCCAACTACTCGACCAACTACTCGATCAAGTACTCGACCAATCGCTCGACCAACTACTCGACCAACTACTCGACCAACTACTCGACCAACTACTCGACCAACTCCTCGTCCAACTACTCGACCAACTACTCGATTAACTACTCGAACAATCGCTCGACTAACTACTTGACCAATCGCTCGACCAACTACTCGACCAACTACTCGACCAATCACTAGACCAACTACTCGACCAATCGCTCGACCAACTACTCGACCAACTACTCGACCGACCACTCGACCTACCACTCGGCCAATCACTCGACCAACTACTCGACCAACTACTCGACCAACTACTCGACCATCTACTCGACGAACTACTCGACCAACTACTCGACCAACTACTCGACCAATCACTCGACCAACTACTCAACCAACTACTCGACCAACTACTCGACCAACTACTTGACCAATTACTCGACCAACAACTCGACCAACTACTTGACCAACTACTCGACCAATCACTCGACCAACTACTCGACCAACTACTGGAGCAATCACTCGACCAACTACTCGACCAGCCACTCGACCAACTACTCGACCAACTACTCGACCGACCACTCGACCGACCACTCAACCAATAACTCGAACAACTACTCGACCAGCAAATCGACCAATCACTCGACCAACTACTCGACCAATTGCTCGACCAACTACTCGACCAACTACTCGACCGATCACTCGACCTACCACTCGGCCAATTCTTCGACCAACTACTCGACCACCTACTTGACCTACCACTCGACCAAGTACTCGACAAACTACTCGACCAACTACTTGACCAACTACTCGACCAACTACTCGACCAATCGCTCGACCAACTACTCGACCAATCGCTCGACCAACTACTCGACCAACTACTCGACCAATCACTCGACAGACTACTCTACCAACTACTCGACCAACTACTCGACCAATTACTCGACCAACTACTCGACCAACTACTCGACCAACTACTCGACCAACTACTTGACCAACTACTCGACCAACTACTTGACCAACTACTCGACCAACTACTCGACCAACTACTCGACCAACTACTCGACCAACTACTCGACCAACTACTCGACCAACTACTCGACCAACTACTTGACCAACTACTCGACCAACTACTCGACCAATCACTCGACCAACTACTCGACCAACTTCTCGACCAACTACTCGACCAACACTTCGTCCAACTACTCGACCAACTACACGACCAGCTACTCGACCAACTACTCGACCAACTACTCGGCCAATCGCTCGACCAACTACTCGACCATCTACTCGACCAACTACTCGACCAACTACTCGACCAAATACTCGACCAACTAGTCGACCAATCACTCGACCAACTACTCGACCAACTACTTGACCAACTACTGGACCAACCACTCGACCAACCAGTCGACCAACAAGTCGTCTTACTAGTCGTCCAACTACTCGACCAACTACTCGACCAACTACTCGACCAACTACTCGACCGACCACTCGACCGACTACTAGACCAACTACTCGACCGACCACTCGACTGACCACTCGACCAATCACTCGACCAACTACTCGACCAACTACTCGACTAATTACTCAACCAACTACTCGACCAATCACTCGACCAACTACTCGACCAACTACTCGACCAACTACTCGACTCACTACTTGACCAACTACTCGATTAACTACTCGACCAACTACTCGACCAGCTACTCGACCAATCACTCGACCAACTACTCGACCAATTGCTCGACCAACTACTCGACCAACTACTCGACCGACCACTCGACCTACCACTCGGCCAATCCTTCGACCAACTACTCGACCACCTACTTGACCTACCACTCGACCAACTACTCGACCAACTACTCGCCAACTACTCGAACAACAACTCGACCAACTACTCGACCAACTACTCGACCAACTACTCGACCGACCACTCGACCAATCACTCGAACAACTACTCGACCAACTACTCGACCAACTACTCCACCAATCACTCGACCAACTACTCGACCAACTACTCGACTAACTACTCGACCAACTACTCGAGCAACTACTTGACCAACTACACGACCAATCACTCGACCAACTACTTGACCCACTACTCGACCAACTACTCAACCAACTACTCGACCAACTACTTGACCAACTACTCGACCAATCACTCGTCCAACTACTCGACCAATCGCTCGACCAACTACTCGACCAACTACTCGACCAACTACTCGACCAACTACTCGACCAATCACTCGACCAACTACTCGACCATCTACTCGACCAACTAGTCGACTAATTACTCAACCAACTACTCGACCAATCACTCGACCAACTATTCGACCAACTACTCGACCAACTACTCGAACGACCACTCGACCGACCACTCAACCAATAACTCGAACAACTACTCGACCAGCTACTTGACCAATCACTCGACCAGCTACTCGACCAATTGCTCGACCAACTACTCGACCAACTACTCGACCGACCACTCGACCTACCACTCGGCCAATCCTTCGACCAACTACTCGACCACCTACTTGACCTACCGCTCGACCAACTACTCGACCAACTACTCGACCAATCGCTCGACCAACTACTCGACCAATCGCTCGACCAACTACTCGACCAACTACTCGACCAACTAGTCGACCAATCACTCGACCAACTACTCGACCAACTACTCGACCAACTACTTGACCCACTACTCGACCAACTACTCAACCAACTACTCGACCAACTACTTGACCAACTACTCGACCAATCACTCGTCCAACTACTCGACCGATCGCTCGACCAACTACTCGACCAACTACTCGACCAACTACTCGACCAACTACTCGACCAATCACTCGACCAACTACTCGACCAACTACTCGACCCTCTAGTCGACTAATTACTCAACCAACTACTCGATTAATCACTCGACCAACTATTCGACCAACTACTCGACCAACTACTCGACCAACTACTCGACTAACTACTCGTCCAACTACTCGACCAACTACTCGATCAAGTACTCGACCAATCGCTCGACCAACTACTCGACCAACTACTCGACCAACTACTCGACCAATCACTCGACCAACTACTCGACCAACTACTGGAGCAATCACTCGACCAACTACTCGACCAACTACTCGAACGACCACTCGACCGACCACTCAACCAATAACTCGAACAACTACTCGACCAGCTACTCGACCAATCACTCAACCAGCTACTCGACCAATTGCTCGACCAACTACTCGACCAACTACTCGACCGACCACTCGACCTACCACTCGGCCAATCCTTCGACCAACTACTCGACCACCTACTTGACCTACCGCTCGACCAACTACTCGACCAACTACTCGACCAATCACTCGACCAACTACTCGACCAATCGCGCGACCAACTACTCGACCAACTACTCGACCAACTAGTCGACCAATCACTCGACCAACTACTCGACCAACTACTCGACCAACTACTGGACAGACCACTCGACCAACCAGTCGACCAACAAGTCGTCTTACTAGTCGTCCAACCAGTCGATTAACTACTCGACTACCTACTCGACCAACTACTCGACCGACCACTCGACCGACCACTCGACCAATAACTCGAACAACTACTCGACCAACTACTCGACCAATCACTCGACCAACTACTCGACCAACTACTCGACCAACTACTCGACCAACTACTTGACCAACTACTCGACCAACTACTCGACCAATCACTCGACCAACTACTCGACCAACTTCTCGACCAACTACTCGACCAACTCCTCGTCCAACTACTCGACCAACTACTCGATTAACTACTCGAACAATCGCTCGACTAACTACTTGACCAATCGCTCGACCAACTACTCGACCAACTACTCGACCAATCACTAGACCAACTACTCGACCAATCGCTCGACCAACTACTCGACCAACTACTCGACCGACCACTCGACCTACCACTCGGCCAATCACTCGACCAACTACTCGACCACCTACTTGACCTACCACTCGACCAACTACTCGACCAACTACTCGACCAACTACTCGACCAACTACTCGACCAACTACTCGTCCAACTACTCGACCGACTACTCGATCAAGTACTCGACCAATCGCTCGACCAACTACTCGACCAACTACTCGACCAACTACTCGACCAATCACTCGACCAACTACTCGACCAACTACTGGAGCAATCACTCGACCAACTACTCGACCAACTACTCGAACGACCACTCGACCGACCACTCAACCAATAACTCGAACAACTACTCGACCAGCTACTCGACCAATAACTCGACCAGCTACTCGACCAATTGCTCGACCAACTACTCGACCAACTACTCGACCGACCACTCGACCTACCACTCGGCCAATCCTTCGACCAATTACTCGACCACCTACTTGACCTACCGCTCGACCAACTACTCGACCAACTACTCGACCAATCGCTCGACCAACTACTCGACCAATCGCTCGACCAACTACTCGACCAACTACTCGACCAACTAGTCGACCAATCACTCGACCAACTACTCGACCAACTACTCGACCATCTACTCGACGAACTACTCGACCAACTACTCGACCAACTACTCGACCAATCACTCGACCAACTACTCAACCAACTACTCGACCAACTACTCGACCAACTACTTGACCAACTACTCGACCAACAACTCGACCAACTACTTGACCAACTACTGGAGCAATCACTCGACCAACTACTCGACCAGCCACTCGACCAACTACTCGACCAACTACTCGACCGACCACTCGACCGACCACTCAACCAATAACTCGAACAACTACTCGACCAGCAAATCGACCAATCACTCGACCAACTACTCGACCAATTGCTCGACCAACTACTCGACCAACTACTCGACCGATCACTCGACCTACCACTCGGCCAATCCTTCGACCAACTACTCGACCACCTACTTGACCTACCACTCGACCAAGTACTCGACAAACTACTCGACCAACTACTCGACCAACTACTCGACCAACTACTCGACCAATCGCTCGACCAACTACTCGACCAATCGCTCGACCAACTACTCGACCAACTACTCGACCAATCACTCGACAAACTACTCTACCAACTACTCGACCAACTACTCGACCAACTACTCGACCAACTACTCGACCAACTACTCGACCAACTACTCGACCAACTACTTGACCAACTACTCGACCAACTACTTGACCAACTACTCGACCAACTACTCGACCAACTACTCGACCAACTACTCGACCAACTACTCGACCAACTACTCGACCAACTACTCGACCAACTACTTGACCAACTACTCGACCAACTACTCGACCAATCACTCGACCAACTACTCGACCAACTTCTCGACCAACTACTCGACCAACTCTTCGTCCAACTACTCGACCAACTACACGACCAGCTACTCGACCAACTACTCGACCAACTACTCGGCCAATCGCTCGACCAACTACTCGACCATCTACTCGACCAACTACTCGACCAACTACTCGACGAAATACTCGACCAACTAGTCGACCAATCACTCGACCAACTACTCGACCAACTACTTGACCAACTACTGGACCAACCACTCGACCAACCAGTCGACCAACAAGTCGTCTTACTAGTCGTCCAACTACTCGACATACTACTCGACCAACTACTCGACCAACTACTCGACCGACCACTCGACCGACTACTAGACCAACTACTCGACCGACCACTCGACTGACCACTCGACCAATCACTCAACCAACTACTCGACCAACTACTCGACTAATTACTCAACCAACTACTCGACCAATCACTCGACCAACTACTCGACCAACTACTCGACCAACTACTCGACTCACTACTTGACCAACTACTCGATTAACTACTCGACCAACTACTCGACCAGCTACTCGACCAATCACTCGACCAACTACTCGACCAATTGCTCGACCAACTACTCGACCAACTACTCGACCGACCACTCGACCTACCACTCGGCCAATCCTTCGACCAACTACTCGACCACCTACTTGACCTACCACTCGACCAACTACTCGACCAACTACTCGCCAACTACTCGAACAACAACTCGACCAACTACTCGACCAACTACTCGACCAACTACTCGACCGACCACTCGACCAATCACTCGAACAACTACTCGACCAACTACTCGACCAACTACTCCACCAATCACTCGACCAACTACTCGACCAACTACTCGACTAACTACTCGACCAACTACTCGAGCAACTACTTGACCAACTACACGACCAATCACTCGACCAACTACTTGACCCACTACTCGACCAACTACTCAACCAACTACTCGACCAACTACTTGACCAACTACTCGACCAATCACTCGTCCAACTACTCGACCAATCGCTCGACCAACTACTCGACCAACTACTCGACCAACTACTCGACCAACTACTCGACCAATCACTCGACCAACTACTAGACCATCTACTCGACCAACTAGTCGACTAATTACTCAACCAACTACTCGACCAATCACTCGACCAACTATTCGACCAACTACTCGACCAACTACTCGACCAACTACTCAACCAACTACTCGTCCAACTACTCGACCAACTACTCGACCAAGTACTCGACCAATTGCTCGACCAACTACTCGACCAACTACTCGACCAACTACTCGACCAATCACTCGACCAACTACTCGACCAACTACTGGAGCAATCACTCGATCAACTACTCGACCAGCCACTCGACCAACTACTCGACCAACTACTCGAACGACCACTCGACCGACCACTCAACCAATAACTCGAACAACTACTCGACCAGCTACTCGACCAATCACTCGACCAACTACTCGACCAATTGCTCGACCAACTACTCGACCAACTACTCGACCGACCACTCGACCTACCACTCGGCCAATCCTTCGACCAACTACTCGATTAATCACTCGACCAACTATTCGACCAACTACTCGACCAACTACTTGACCAACTACTCGACCAACTACTCGTCCAACTACTCGACCAACTACTCGATCAAGTACTCGACCAATCGCTCGACCAACTACTCGACCAACTACTCGACCAACTACTCGACCAATCACTCGACCAACTACTCGACCAACTACTGGAGCAATCACTCGACCAACTACTCGACCAACTACTCGAACGACCACTCGACCGACCACTCAACCAAAAACTCGAACAACTACTCGACCAGCTACTCGACCAATCACTCGACCAGCTACTCGACCAATTGCTCGACCAACTACTCGACCAACTACTCGACCGACCACTCGACCTACCACTCGGCCAATCCTTCGACCAACTACTCGACCACCTACTTGACCTACCGCTCGACCAACTACTCGACCAACTACTCGACCAACTACTCGACCAATCGCTCGACCAACTACTCGACCAATCGCTCGACCAACTACTCGACCAACTACTCGACCAACTAGTCGACCAATCACTCGACCAACTACTCGACCAACTACTCGACCAACTACTCGACCAACTACTGGACCAACCACTCGACCAACCAGTCGACCAACAAGTCGTCTTACTAGTCGTCCAACCAGTCGATTAACTACTCGACTACCTACTCGACCAACTACTCGACCGACCACTCGACCGACCACTCGACCAATAACTCGAACAACTACTCGACCAACTACTCGACCAATCACTCGACCAACTACTCGACCAACTACTCGACCAACTACTCGACCAACTACTTGACCAACTACTCGACCAACTACTCGACCAATCACTCGACCAACTACTCGACCAACTTCTCGACCAACTACTCGACCAACTCCTCGTCCAACTACTCGACCAACTACTCGATTAACTACTCGAACAATCGCTCGACTAACTACTTGACCAATCGCTCGACCAACTACTCGACCAACTACTCGACCAATCACTAGACCAACTACTCGACCAATCGCTCGACCAACTACTCGACCAACTACTCGACCGACCACTCGACCTACCACTCGGCCAATCACTCGACCAACTACTCGACCACCTACTTGACCTACCACTCGACCAACTACTCGACCAACTACTCGACCAACTACTCGACCAATCGCTCGACCAACTACTCGACCAACTACTCGACCAATCACTCGACCAACTACTCGACCAACTACTCGACCAACTACTCGACCAATCGCTCGACCAACTACTCAACCAACTACTCGACCAACTACTCGACCAACTACTTGACCAACTACTCGACCAACAACTCCACCAACTACTTGACCAACTACTCGACCAATCACTCGACCAACTACTCGACCAACTACTGGAGCAATCACTCGACCAACTACTCGACCAGCCACTCGACCAACTACTCGACCAACTACTCGACCGACCACTCGACCGACCACTCAACCAATAACTCGAACAACTACTCGACCAGAAAATCGACCAATCACTCGACCAACTACTCGACCAATTGCTCGACCAACTACTCGACCAACTACTCGACCGATCACTCGACCTACCACTCGGCCAATCCTTCGACCAACTACTCGACCACCTACTTGACCTACCACTCGACCAAGTACTCGACAAACTACTCGACCAACTACTCGACCAACTACTCGACCAATCGCTCGACCAACTACTCGACCAATCGCTCGACCAACTACTCGACCAACTACTCGACCAATCACTCGACAGACTACTCTACCAACTACTCGACCAACTACTCGACCAACTACTAGACCAACTACTCGACCAACTACTCGACCAACTACTCGACCAACTACTCGACCAACTACTCGACCAACTACTTGACCAACTACTCGACCAACTACTTGACCAACTACTCGACCAACTACTCGACCGACCACTCGACCGACTACTAGACCAAATACTCGACCGACCACTCGACCGACCACTCGACCAATAACTCGAACAACTACTCGACCAACTACTCGACCAATCACTCGACCAACTACTCGACCAATCACTCGACCAACTACTCGACCAATTGCTCGACCAACTACTCGACCAACTACTCGACCGACCACTCGACCTACCACTCGGCCAATCCTTCGACCAACTACTCGACCACCTACTTGACCTACCACTCGACCAACTACTCGACCAACTACTCGCCAACTACTCGAACAACAACTCGACCGACTACTCGACCAACTACTCGACCAACTACTCGACCGACCACTCGACCAATCACTCGAACAACTACTCGACCAACTACTCGACCAACTACTCCACCAATCACTCGACCAACTACTCGACCAACTACTCGACTAACTACTCGACCAACTACTCGAGCAACTACTTGACCAACTACACGACCAATCACTCGACCAACTACTTGACCCACTACTCGACCAACTACTCAACCAACTACTCGACCAACTACTTGACCAACTACTCGACCAATCACTCGTCCAACTACTCGACCAATCGCTCGACCAACTACTCGACCAACTACTCGACCAACTACTCGACCTACTACTCGACCAATCACTCGACCAACTACTCGACCATCTACTCGACCAACTAGTCGACTAATTACTCAACCAACTACTCGACCAATCACTCGACCAACTACTCGACCAACTACTCGACCAACTACTCGACCAACTACTCAACCAACTACTCGTCCAACTACTCGACCAACTACTCGACCAAGTACTCGACCAATCGCTCGACCAACTACTCGACCAACTACTCGACCAACTACTCGACCAATCACTCGACCAACTACTCGACCAACTACTGGAGCAATCACTCGACCAACTACTCGACCAACTACGCGAACGACCACTCGACCGACCACTCAACCAATAACTCGAACAACTACTCGACCAGCTACTCGACCAATCACTCGACCAATTACTCGACCAATTGCTCGACCAACTACTCGACCAACTACTCGACCGACCACTCGACCTACCACTCGGCCAATCCTTCGACCAACTACTCGATTAATCACTCGACCAACTATTCGACCAACTACTCGACCAACTACTCGACCAACTACTCGACCAACTACTCGTCCAACTACTCGACCAACTACTCGATCAAGTACTCGACCAATCGCTCGACCAACTACTCGACCAACTACTCGACCAACTACTCGACCAACTACTCGACCAACTCCTCGTCCAACTACTCGACCAACTACTCGATTAACTACTCGAACAATCGCTCGACTAACTACTTGACCAATCGCTCGACCAACTACTCGACCAACTACTCGACCGACCACTCGACCAATCACTCGAACAACTACTCGACCAACTACTCGACCAACTACTCCACCAATCACTCGACCAACTACTCGACCAACTACTCGACTAACTACTCGACCAACTACTCGAGCAACTACTTGACCAACTACACGACCAATCACTCGACCAACTACTTGACCCACTACTCGACCAACTACTCAACCAACTACTCGACCAACTACTTGACCAACTACTCGACCAATCACTCGTCCAACTACTCGACCAATCGCTCGACCAACTACTCGACCAACTACTCGACCAACTACTCGACCTACTACTCGACCAATCACTCGACCAACTACTCGACCATCTACTCGACCAACTAGTCGACTAATTACTCAACCAACTACTCGACCAATCACTCGACCAACTACTCGACCAACTACTCGACCAACTACTCGACCAACTACTCAACCAACTACTCGTCCAACTACTCGACCAACTACTCGACCAAGTACTCGACCAATCGCTCGACCAACTACTCGACCAACTACTCGACCAACTACTCGACCAATCACTCGACCAACTACTCGACCAACTACTGGAGCAATCACTCGACCAACTACTCGACCAACTACGCGAACGACCACTCGACCGACCACTCAACCAATAACTCGAACAACTACTCGACCAGCTACTCGACCAATCACTCGACCAATTACTCGACCAATTGCTCGACCAACTACTCGACCAACTACTCGACCGACCACTCGACCTACCACTCGGCCAATCCTTCGACCAACTACTCGATTAATCACTCGACCAACTATTCGACCAACTACTCGACCAACTACTCGACCAACTACTCGACCAACTACTCGTCCAACTACTCGACCAACTACTCGATCAAGTACTCGACCAATCGCTCGACCAACTACTCGACCAACTACTCGACCAACTACTCGACCAACTACTCGACCAACTCCTCGTCCAACTACTCGACCAACTACTCGATTAACTACTCGAACAATCGCTCGACTAACTACTTGACCAATCGCTCGACCAACTACTCGACCAGCCACTCGACCAACTACTCGACCAACTACTCGAACGACCACTCGACCGACCACTCAACCAATAACTCGAACAACTACTCGACCAGCTACTCGACCAATCACTCGACCAACTACTCGACCAATTGCTCGACCAACTACTCGACCAACTACTCGACCGACCACTCGACCTACCACTCGGCCAATCCTTCGACCAACTACTCGATTAATCACTCGACCAACTATTCGACCAACTACTCGACCAACTACTTGACCAACTACTCGACCAACTACTCGTCCAACTACTCGACCAACTACTCGATCAAGTACTCGACCAATCGCTCGACCAACTACTCGACCAACTACTCGACCAACTACTCGACCAATCACTCGACCAACTACTCGACCAACTACTGGAGCAATCACTCGACCAACTACTCGACCAACTACTCGAACGACCACTCGACCGACCACTCAACCAAAAACTCGAACAACTACTCGACCAGCTACTCGACCAATCACTCGACCAGCTACTCGACCAATTGCTCGACCAACTACTCGACCAACTACTCGACCGACCACTCGACCTACCACTCGGCCAATCCTTCGACCAACTACTCGACCACCTACTTGACCTACCGCTCGACCAACTACTCGACCAACTACTCGACCAACTACTCGACCAATCGCTCGACCAACTACTCGACCAATCGCTCGACCAACTACTCGACCAACTACTCGACCAACTAGTCGACCAATCACTCGACCAACTACTCGACCAACTACTCGACCAACTACTCGACCAACTACTGGACCAACCACTCGACCAACCAGTCGACCAACAAGTCGTCTTACTAGTCGTCCAACCAGTCGATTAACTACTCGACTACCTACTCGACCAACTACTCGACCGACCACTCGACCGACCACTCGACCAATAACTCGAACAACTACTCGACCAACTACTCGACCAATCACTCGACCAACTACTCGACCAACTACTCGACCAACTACTCGACCAACTACTTGACCAACTACTCGACCAACTACTCGACCAATCACTCGACCAACTACTCGACCAACTTCTCGACCAACTACTCGACCAACTCCTCGTCCAACTACTCGACCAACTACTCGATTAACTACTCGAACAATCGCTCGACTAACTACTTGACCAATCGCTCGACCAACTACTCGACCAACTACTCGACCAATCACTAGACCAACTACTCGACCAATCGCTCGACCAACTACTCGACCAACTACTCGACCGACCACTCGACCTACCACTCGGCCAATCACTCGACCAACTACTCGACCACCTACTTGACCTACCACTCGACCAACTACTCGACCAACTACTCGACCAACTACTCGACCAATCGCTCGACCAACTACTCGACCAACTACTCGACCAATCACTCGACCAACTACTCGACCAACTACTCGACCAACTACTCGACCAATCGCTCGACCAACTACTCAACCAACTACTCGACCAACTACTCGACCAACTACTTGACCAACTACTCGACCAACAACTCCACCAACTACTTGACCAACTACTCGACCAATCACTCGACCAACTACTCGACCAACTACTGGAGCAATCACTCGACCAACTACTCGACCAGCCACTCGACCAACTACTCGACCAACTACTCGACCGACCACTCGACCGACCACTCAACCAATAACTCGAACAACTACTCGACCAGAAAATCGACCAATCACTCGACCAACTACTCGACCAATTGCTCGACCAACTACTCGACCAACTACTCGACCGATCACTCGACCTACCACTCGGCCAATCCTTCGACCAACTACTCGACCACCTACTTGACCTACCACTCGACCAAGTACTCGACAAACTACTCGACCAACTACTCGACCAACTACTCGACCAATCGCTCGACCAACTACTCGACCAATCGCTCGACCAACTACTCGACCAACTACTCGACCAATCACTCGACAGACTACTCTACCAACTACTCGACCAACTACTCGACCAACTACTAGACCAACTACTCGACCAACTACTCGACCAACTACTCGACCAACTACTCGACCAACTACTCGACCAACTACTTGACCAACTACTCGACCAACTACTTGACCAACTACTCGACCAACTACTCGACCGACCACTCGACCGACTACTAGACCAACTACTCGACCGACCACTCGACCGACCACTCGACCAATAACTCGAACAACTACTCGACCAACTACTCGACCAATCACTCGACCAACTACTCGACCAATCACTCGACCAACTACTCGACCAATTGCTCGACCAACTACTCGACCAACTACTCGACCGACCACTCGACCTACCACTCGGCCAATCCTTCGACCAACTACTCGACCACCTACTTGACCTACCACTCGACCAACTACTCGACCAACTACTCGCCAACTACTCGAACAACAACTCGACCGACTACTCGACCAACTACTCGACCAACTACTCGACCGACCACTCGACCAATCACTCGAACAACTACTCGACCAACTACTCGACCAACTACTCCACCAATCACTCGACCAACTACTCGACCAACTACTCGACTAACTACTCGACCAACTACTCGAGCAACTACTTGACCAACTACACGACCAATCACTCGACCAACTACTTGACCCACTACTCGACCAACTACTCAACCAACTACTCGACCAACTACTTGACCAACTACTCGACCAATCACTCGTCCAACTACTCGACCAATCGCTCGACCAACTACTCGACCAACTACTCGACCAACTACTCGACCTACTACTCGACCAATCACTCGACCAACTACTCGACCATCTACTCGACCAACTAGTCGACTAATTACTCAACCAACTACTCGACCAATCACTCGACCAACTACTCGACCAACTACTCGACCAACTACTCGACCAACTACTCAACCAACTACTCGTCCAACTACTCGACCAACTACTCGACCAAGTACTCGACCAATCGCTCGACCAACTACTCGACCAACTACTCGACCAACTACTCGACCAATCACTCGACCAACTACTCGACCAACTACTGGAGCAATCACTCGACCAACTACTCGACCAACTACGCGAACGACCACTCGACCGACCACTCAACCAATAACTCGAACAACTACTCGACCAGCTACTCGACCAATCACTCGACCAATTACTCGACCAATTGCTCGACCAACTACTCGACCAACTACTCGACCGACCACTCGACCTACCACTCGGCCAATCCTTCGACCAACTACTCGATTAATCACTCGACCAACTATTCGACCAACTACTCGACCAACTACTCGACCAACTACTCGACCAACTACTCGTCCAACTACTCGACCAACTACTCGATCAAGTACTCGACCAATCGCTCGACCAACTACTCGACCAACTACTCGACCAACTACTCGACCAACTACTCGACCAACTCCTCGTCCAACTACTCGACCAACTACTCGATTAACTACTCGAACAATCGCTCGACTAACTACTTGACCAATCGCTCGACCAACTACTCGACCAACTACTCGACCGACCACTCGACCAATCACTCGAACAACTACTCGACCAACTACTCGACCAACTACTCCACCAATCACTCGACCAACTACTCGACCAACTACTCGACTAACTACTCGACCAACTACTCGAGCAACTACTTGACCAACTACACGACCAATCACTCGACCAACTACTTGACCCACTACTCGACCAACTACTCAACCAACTACTCGACCAACTACTTGACCAACTACTCGACCAATCACTCGTCCAACTACTCGACCAATCGCTCGACCAACTACTCGACCAACTACTCGACCAACTACTCGACCTACTACTCGACCAATCACTCGACCAACTACTCGACCATCTACTCGACCAACTAGTCGACTAATTACTCAACCAACTACTCGACCAATCACTCGACCAACTACTCGACCAACTACTCGACCAACTACTCGACCAACTACTCAACCAACTACTCGTCCAACTACTCGACCAACTACTCGACCAAGTACTCGACCAATCGCTCGACCAACTACTCGACCAACTACTCGACCAACTACTCGACCAATCACTCGACCAACTACTCGACCAACTACTGGAGCAATCACTCGACCAACTACTCGACCAACTACGCGAACGACCACTCGACCGACCACTCAACCAATAACTCGAACAACTACTCGACCAGCTACTCGACCAATCACTCGACCAATTACTCGACCAATTGCTCGACCAACTACTCGACCAACTACTCGACCGACCACTCGACCTACCACTCGGCCAATCCTTCGACCAACTACTCGATTAATCACTCGACCAACTATTCGACCAACTACTCGACCAACTACTCGACCAACTACTCGACCAACTACTCGTCCAACTACTCGACCAACTACTCGATCAAGTACTCGACCAATCGCTCGACCAACTACTCGACCAACTACTCGACCAACTACTCGACCAACTACTCGACCAACTCCTCGTCCAACTACTCGACCAACTACTCGATTAACTACTCGAACAATCGCTCGACTAACTACTTGACCAATCGCTCGACCAACTACTCGACCAACTACTCGACCAATCACTAGACCAACTACTCGACCAATCGCTCGACCAACTACTCGACCAACTACTCGACCGACCACTCGACCTACCACTCGGCCAATCACTCGACCAACTACTCGACCAACTACTCGACCAACTACTCGACCATCTACTCGACGAACTACTCGACCAACTACTCGACCAACTACTCGACCAATCACTCGACCAACTACTCAACCAACTACTCGACCAACTACTCGACCAACTACTTGACCAACTACTCGACCAACAACTCGACCAACTACTTGACCAACTACTCGACCAATCACTCGACCAACTACTCGACCAACTACTGGAGCAATCACTCGACCAACTACTCGACCAGCCACTCGACCAACTACTCGACCAACTACTCGACCGACCACTCGACCGACCACTCAACCAATAACTCGAACAACTACTCGACCAGCAAATCGACCAATCACTCGACCAACTACTCGACCAATTGCTCGACCAACTACTCGACCAACTACTCGACCGATCACTCGACCTACCACTCGGCCAATTCTTCGACCAACTACTCGACCACCTACTTGACCTACCACTCGACCAAGTACTCGACAAACTACTCGACCAACTACTTGACCAACTACTCGACCAACTACTCGACCAATCGCTCGACCAACTACTCGACCAATCGCTCGACCAACTACTCGACCAACTACTCGACCAATCACTCGACAGACTACTCTACCAACTACTCGACCAACTACTCGACCAATTACTCGACCAACTACTCGACCAACTACTCGACCAACTACTCGACCAACTACTTGACCAACTACTCGACCAACTACTTGACCAACTACTCGACCAACTACTCGACCAACTACTCGACCAACTACTCGACCAACTACTCGACCAACTACTCGACCAACTACTCGACCAACTACTTGACCAACTACTCGACCAACTACTCGACCAATCACTCGACCAACTACTCGACCAACTTCTCGACCAACTACTCGACCAACACTTCGTCCAACTACTCGACCAACTACACGACCAGCTACTCGACCAACTACTCGACCAACTACTCGGCCAATCGCTCGACCAACTACTCGACCAACTTCTCGACCAACTACTCGACCAACTACTCGACCAAATACTCGACCAACTAGTCGACCAATCACTCGAGCAACTACTCGACCAACTACTTGACCAACTACTGGACCAACCACTCGACCAACCAGTCGACCAACAAGTCGTCTTACTAGTCGTCCAACTACTCGACCAACTACTCGACCAACTACTCGACCAACTACTCGACCGACCACTCGACCGACTACTAGACCAACTACTCGACCGACCACTCGACTGACCACTCGACCAATCACTCGACCAACTACTCGACCAACTACTCGACTAATTACTCAACCAACTACTCGACCAATCACTCGACCAACTACTCGACCAACTACTCGACCAACTACTCGACTCACTACTTGACCAACTACTCGATTAACTACTCGACCAACTACTCGACCAGCTACTCGACCAATCACTCGACCAACTACTCGACCAATTGCTCGACCAACTACTCGACCAACTACTCGACCGACCACTCGACCTACCACTCGGCCAATCCTTCGACCAACTACTCGACCACCTACTTGACCTACCACTCGACCAACTACTCGACCAACTACTCGCCAACTACTCGAACAACAACTCGACCAACTACTCGACCAACTACTCGACCAACTACTCGACCGACCACTCGACCAATCACTCGAACAACTACTCGACCAACTACTCGACCAACTACTCCACCAATCACTCGACCAACTACTCGACCAACTACTCGACTAACTACTCGACCAACTACTCGAGCAACTACTTGACCAACTACACGACCAATCACTCGACCAACTACTTGACCCACTACTCGACCAACTACTCAACCAACTACTCGACCAACTACTTGACCAACTACTCGACCAATCACTCGTCCAACTACTCGACCAATCGCTCGACCAACTACTCGACCAACTACTCGACCAACTACTCGACCAACTACTCGACCAATCACTCGACCAACTACTCGACCATCTACTCGACCAACTAGTCGACTAATTACTCAACCAACTACTCGACCAATCACTCGACCAACTATTCGACCAACTACTCGACCAACTACTCGAACGACCACTCGACCGACCACTCAACCAATAACTCGAACAACTACTCGACCAGCTACTTGACCAATCACTCGACCAGCTACTCGACCAATTGCTCGACCAACTACTCGACCAACTACTCGACCGACCACTCGACCTACCACTCGGCCAATCCTTCGACCAACTACTCGACCACCTACTTGACCTACCGCTCGACCAACTACTCGACCAACTACTCGACCAATCGCTCGACCAACTACTCGACCAATCGCTCGACCAACTACTCGACCAACTACTCGACCAACTAGTCGACCAATCACTCGACCAACTACTCGACCAACTACTCGACCAACTACTCGACCAACTACTGGACCAACCACTCGACCAACCAGTCGACCAACAAGTCGTCTTACTAGTCGTCCAACCAGTCGATTAACTACTCGACTACCTACTCGACCAACTACTCGACCGACCACTCGACCGACCACTCGACCAATAACTCGAACAACTACTCGACCAACTACTCGACCAATCACTCGACCAACTACTCGACCAACTACTCGACCAACTCCTCGACCAACTACTTGACCAACTACTCGACCAACTACTCGACCAATCACTCGACCAACTACTCGACCAACTTCTCGACCAACTACTCGACCAACTCCTCGTCCAACTACTCGACCAACTACTCGATTAACTACTCGAACAATCGCTCGACTAACTACTTGACCAATCGCTCGACCAACTACTCGACCAACTACTCGACCAATCACTAGACCAACTACTCGACCAATCGCTCGACCAACTACTCGACCAACTACTCGACCGACCACTCGACCTACCACTCGGCCAATCACTCGAACAACTACTCGACCACCTACTTGACCTACCACTCGACCAACTACTCGACCAACTACTCGACCAACTACTCGACCAATCGCTCGACCAACTACTCGACCAACTACTCGACCAACTACTTGACCAACTACTCGACCAACTACTCGACCAATCACTCGACCAACTACTCGACCAACTTCTCGACCAACTACTCGACCAACTCCTCGTCCAACTACTCGACCAACTACTCGATTAATTACTCGAACAATCGCTCGACTAACTACTTGACCAATCGCTCGACCAACTACTCGACCAACTACTCGACCAATCACTAGACCAACTACTCGACCAATCGCTCGACCAACTACTCGACCAACTACTCGACCGACCACTCGACCTACCACTCGGCCAATCACTCGACCAACTACTCGACCACCTACTTGACCTACCACTCGACCAACTACTCGACCAACTACTCGACCAACTACTCGACCAATCGCTCGACCAACTACTCGACCAACTACTCGACCAATCACTCGACCAACTACTCGAACAACTACTCGACCAACTACTCGACCATCTACTCGACGAACTACTCGACCAACTACTCGACCAACTACTCGACCAATCGCTCGACCAACTACTCAACCAACTACTCGACCAACTACTCGACCAACTACTTGACCAACTACTCGACCAACAACTCGACCAACTACTTGACCAACTACTCGACCAATCACTCGACCAACTACTCGACCAACTACTGGAGCAATCACTCGACCAACTACTCGACCAGCCACTCGACCAACTACTCGACCAACTACTCGACCGACCACTCGACCGACCACTCAACCAATAACTCGAACAACTACTCGACCAGCAAATCGACCAATCACTCGACCAACTACTCGACCAATTGCTCGATTAACTACTCGACCAACTACTCGACCGATCACTCGACCTACCACTCGGCCAATCCTTCGACCAACTACTCGACCACCTACTTGACCTACCACTCGACCAACTACTCGACCAATTGCTCGACCAACTACTCGACCAACTACTCGACCGACCACTCGACCTACCACTCGGCCAATCCTTCGACCAACTACTCGACCACCTACTTGACCTACCACTCGACCAACTACTCGACCAACTACTCGCCAACTACTCGACCAATCGCTCGACCAACTACTCGACCAACTACTCGACCGACCACTCGACCTACCACTCGGCCAATCACTCGACCAACTACTCGACCACCTACTTGACCTACCACTCGACCAACTACTCGACCAACTACTCGACCAACTACTCGACCAATCGCTCGACCAACTACTCGACCAACTACTCGACCAATCACTCGACCAACTACTCGACCAACTACTCGACCAACTACTCGACCATCTACTCGACGAACTACTCGACCAACTACTCGACCAACTACTCGACCAATCACTCGACCAACTACT
>JANLBV010000103.1:0-2500 GCA_029849275.1 Papilio elwesi
TGATCCCGCACTCGAACTCTCTGGAGGTCCACATGTAAGGCCCCAACTTCCGTGCATCTCTTCCATAACCGCGGTGAAACTCTGAGTACTATGTGGGACGTATGTTCATTCCTGGCCCGCCTGCGAAACCTAACATCCATCCTATCATCCTCACTTTCTATGCCTTTCATTATCTCCTTGTTCTGGGACCTGATTGCCCTGATGATCTCCTCGTCCGTATTGTAGGACAAGACGTCCATCAGGACAATCATAGGGTCCTTGCTCCTTACATCCTCCACATTTAAATCTTTCGCGGCCATCTTTAGCCTCTCCTTAACGCGGCCTAGCTCTCCCTCCGTGCCGCAACCTACTATTACCTTCCTGTCTCTTATTTTTCTGACTCTGTCGACTCTTATTCCTTGATCGGTGGCGTTTACTACTTTTCTTATTTTTTCTAGGACCTGATCCCCGGTGTCATTTTCGTTGGTGGACGAGATCGCCACTGAGTGTGTGGCCGCTCCACTCTGCGGCGACCTTTTTGTCCCCCCGGCTACCACGCTTGCGTAGGTACCCTGCTCGCTAGATTCCCGAATCGCCGACCTCAGGCTCTCCATCTCCCTGCCGCTCTTCTCCAGCAGCAGGGAGTGCTCCTCCAGCCTCTTTATCAACTCCTTTCCCAGAAGGGCATCATGAGGGGTGGCAGTGGTCGTGGGGCAGTCTGGTGTTTGAGTCACCTGTGTCTCCACTTCCCTCCTCCCTCCCTCATGTGCCCTCTTCCCCTTTCCTCTCTCTTTCCTGAGGTCAGCGTCCAGTTCTTTAACCAGGGCATATAGTTTATCGATTGCGGCTGCAACCTCGGTTTTTATCTCCGTTTTCAGGTTGCGCGAGCCGTTCAGGTGAAGTTTTGCTTTGTTCAAGCAGCCTCGCGCAACCTGAACGCGGTCCAGGGTGCCGTTTGTTTTTGCCCCTACCGAGGGCCCAGCCGCTTCATCCTGTTTTGGGATATCAAGGGCGGTCACCTGCCGCTTGCGTTCAGCCGGGGTTACCTTCTTGGGGGGGGTCTGATGTGTGGGGTCCGATCCAGACTCCCACTCCCCCACGCTCTTCCGGACGCTCAGGACTTGTGTCTTTTTATCTACCGCTGGTGATTTACCAGCCTCGTCCCTTTCCATGTCTCTACTAATGTCCTGAGCTCCGTCTTTCTTGACCGGGGTCCTGATACCGAACATCGTGGGGAACTCGTCTGGGTTAGGTTAGGTTAGGTTAGGTTAGGTTAGGTTAGGTTAGGTTAGGTTAGGTTAGGTTAGGTTAGGTTAGGTTAGGTTAGGTTAGGTTAGGTTAGGTTAGGTTAGGTTAGGTTAGGTTAGGTTAGGTTAGGTTAGGTTAGGTTAGGTTAGGTTAGGTTAGGTTAGGTTAGGTTAGGTTAGGTTAGGTTAGGTTAGGTTAGGTTAGGTTAGGTTAGGTTAGGTTAGGTTAGGTTAGGTTAGGTTAGGTTAGGTTAGGTTAGGTTAGGTTAGGTTAGGTTAGGTTAGGTTAGGTTAGGTTAGGTTAGGTTAGGTTAGGTTAGGTTAGGTTAGGTTAGGTTAGGTTAGGTTAGGTTAGGTTAGGTTAGGTTAGGTTAGGTTAGGTTAGGTTAGGTTAGGTTAGGTTAGGTTAGGTTAGGTTAGGTTAGGTTAGGTTAGGTTAGGTTAGGTTAGGTTAGGTTAGGTTAGGTTAGGTTAGGTTAGGTTAGGTTAGGTTAGGTTAGGTTAGGTTAGGTTAGGTTAGGTTAGGTTAGGTTAGGTTAGGTTAGGTTAGGTTAGGTTAGGTTAGGTTAGGTTAGGTTAGGTTAGGTTAGGTTAGGTTAGGTTAGGTTAGGTTAGGTTAGGTTAGGTTAGGTTAGGTTAGGTTAGGTTAGGTTAGGTTAGGTTAGGTTAGGTTAGGTTAGGTTAGGTTAGGTTAGGTTAGGTTAGGTTAGGTTAGGTTAGGTTAGGTTAGGTTAGGTTAGGTTAGGTTAGGTTAGGTTAGGTTAGGTTAGGTTAGGTTAGGTTAGGTTAGGTTAGGTTAGGTTAGGTTAGGTTAGGTTAGGTTAGGTTAGGTTAGGTTAGGTTAGGTTAGGTTAGGTTAGGTTAGGTTAGGTTAGGTTAGGTTAGGTTAGGTTAGGTTAGGTTAGGTTAGGTTAGGTTAGGTTAGGTTAGGTTAGGTTAGGTTAGGTTAGGTTAGGTTAGGTTAGGTTAGGTTAGGTTAGGTTAGGTTAGGTTAGGTTAGGTTAGGTTAGGTTAGGTTAGGTTAGGTTAGGTTAGGTTAGGTTAGGTTAGGTTAGGTTAGGTTAGGTTAGGTTAGGTTAGGTTAGGTTAGGTTAGGTTAGGTTAGGTTAGGTTAGGTTAGGTTAGGTTAGGTTAGGTTAGGTTAGGTTAGGTTAGGTTAGGTTAGGTTAGGTTAGGTTAGGTTAGGTTAGGTTAGGTTAGGTTAGGTTAGGTTAGGTTAGGTTAGGTTAGGTTAGGTTAGGTTAGGTTAGGTTAGGTTAGGTTAGGTTAGGTTA
>JANLBV010000103.1:10000-25000 GCA_029849275.1 Papilio elwesi
TTTTCGCTGGTGCGAAGGTCAACTTGTTCCTTACTCCCCACGCCTGAACATGGTCGAGAGCCACATTGGCACGGCCTTGCACCTCCGTGCCGCTGTCTCCCGAGAACATCAGCACCACGTCGTCGGCGAAAGCCTGAAATCGGATACCCATCTCCTCTAGCTCCCCCAGGAGTGGATTCAGCAGCAGGTTCCAGAGCGTAGGACCCCCAATAGAGCCCTGCACGCACCCCTTGGTGGGTCTACGGGTCCACTCGGACCCCGCATACCTGAGGCGTACTGTCCTTTCACTAAGATAGTGATCGAGCAGACGCCTCAGGTTTGCGGGGCACCGAGTTTCGGCTAACCTGCACCTCACAGCCGGCCACCAGGCGTTATCGAAGGCTCCCTCTATGTCTAGCGATACCAGCACAACGAGCTTCCGTCTTTCGACCTCGGCCCGTATGTGCTGGACCATGACATAGAGGGAGTCCTCGGTACTCCTCTGGGGCATGAATCCGTATTGGTGCCGGCTGATCATTGGCGCAGTGTGCCAACGGACCCGCTTCACCACCATTTTTTCGAGCACTTTGCCCAAGACCGGCAATAGCCCTATTGGGCGAAGTGACTTGGGGTGCGTATAGTCGTCTCTATTGGGTTTCCTAAGCGCCACAACCGCTGCCTCTTTCCACCTCCTAGGGAAGCACGCCAGGGCCAGGCAGCGATTTGCCAGGGCGAGGAAAAGCTCCGGATCAAGGCGGATCAAGGGTGATGGCCGCTTTGCAGATATCTGCAGTGAGGCCGTCCGGGCCAGGGGCCTTCTTCGGGTTGAAACTCGACGCGGCCCACATGAGCTCGTCCAGTGTGAAAGGGGGGTCGCATGTATCATCATGCGACCCCTCATTTACTTCTTCGGCTAACTTTCTCATTTCTTTGTGGGCCGCGTCGTCCTCCTCGGGATCGTCTTCGGCGAAGAAGGTCTCCGCTAGGACCCTGGCCGATTCTCCCCCGTTCAGCGCCACTCCATTCCGAACAAGGGGGAGCTCTTCTGGCCTCACTGTTGTGCGGCCTATCACCCTGTAGATTCCATCCCACATGGTCTCTCGGGTCTGTCTTCCGCAAAACTCTTTCCAACTTTTGGTCTGAGCCCTCTTCACCTCCGCCAGGTACTCAGATTTGGCGTCGACATACTGCCGCACCACCCATCCTCTCCGGACCGGCGCCGCGCACGCAATCCGCCTCTTCTTCCTCAAAACATCAGCTTTGAGGAGAGAGAGCGCTTCGGACCACCAAGGCAATCCTGCTCGCCTCCTCTTAGAAATTCTGGGCATGGTATCCCTACAGACCTCTACCACGGTTTCCACGTACTTGTCCACTTCCTTCTCCAGTTGTTCCTTGGTTTGGATCCCTCCCATTGCGGCTGATGTTATGCCTTTGCCCCTCCATTTTGAGGCGAGTTTCTCACGAAACTCGCCCCAATTTGCCTTCCTTGTGTTGTACTCCCGGGTAGAGCTGACGATTTCCACGCCCAGAGATTTCTGAAGGTTCATTTCAAACAGGATTGCCCTGTGGTCCGAACTGGATATATTGTCCGCTAAGCGCCAGTCCACCACCTTCCCGAGAAGGTTGGTGGTGCAGACAGTGATGTCCACGCAGCTGGTATATCTTTTCCCACCTCGTATGGTGTCAAAAGTGGGCTCAGACCCCTGGTTCAATACATGTAGACCGAGCTGGTCGAGCTTCTCGGCCACTTCCAGTCCCCGCTTATCCGTCCGGTGGCTGCCCCACCAGACGTTCCACGCGTTCAGGTCTCCGCCTAGTATCACGCCTGCGGTACCCAACCTCTCCACGACAGTGCCAATCGCGTCCAGGTGGGGTTCGATGGGCCCATTCGGCTCGAGGTAGACGGACACCAGGCCTATCTCCCTCGTCCCGGCTCTCACCTTCGCCACTGCGATGTTACAAGTTGTGAGATCCGGGCAGTGGGAGACAGGCATGGCGTCGTCGAAGAGTACAATGGCCGCCTTGACCACCTCACCGGCGGCCCTGGCGGCGCATTGTACCGTTCTCGTCCCCCGATACCGTCCCATCTCACCCCTATTGCCCACGTAGGGCTCCTGGACCAGAGCGAACGAAAGGTTTCTCTTCGCCGACTCTGTGATTAACTCTGCCGTGGAGAGCTCGGACCTTTGCAGGTTAGCCTGCACGGCGTGATACAGGCGTCTGTCGGTTTCAGAGGCATGGGAGGCGCCCGGGGCGCCCTTAGCAATAGGCTACTGACGCCCGGGCCAGTGCCTCCCATCTCGCCCTCACCGGACAGTCGACACTGAACGCGTTATGATCCCGCCTGTCGGATTTTGCCTTTTGGCAGTTCCGGCAGGCGGGTGTCTCTCCGGCCAGCCACTTGGTACACTTCGTCCTGAGGTGCGGGCCCCCGCAGTGACTGCATACCTCCTCCTCCTCTGTACACAGTCGCTTCGTGTGCCCGTACCCCAGGCATTTAGTGCACTGAACAAGCGGAGACTGGTCGACCACTCGTACGCGCTGCAAGTCGACATGTATTGCACCAGCCTCCGTCAGACGAACCCAAATCTTTGGCGACACCCTAAGGACCACGTGGGACGTGAGCTCATTCCGCGCCCTTTTCCTATACCGGACCTCCATTCTTACCTCTTCCTCTTTTAAATCGGTTAGGAGGTCCCTATTCTGTTTTCGGATCGCTTGTAGTATATCCTCATCTTTGTTAAAGTTTAGCACGTCTTTGATAACTACAAGCGGATCCTTGTTTTTTACTTCTTCCACCTTCAAATCGCCGCCCGCACTCCGCAGCCTATCCTGAACTTGCTTCAACTCTGAGGCTGTGTTGCACCCCAATATTACCTTACGATCTCTAGCTTTCCTAACACTGTCTATTTTTATTCCAACCTCTTTCGCATTAACAACCTTTCTTATTCTTTCCAGGACCTGCTCTCCGGTCTCCCGCTCATCTTTCGACGAAATCGCCACTGAGTGTGTGGCTTTCACACTCAGTGGCGGCTTTTTTGTCGTGCCAGCTCCAGCTACTACATTTGCGTAAGTTTGTTTTTGAATTAGGCCTTTAAACTTCTCCATTTCCTCTTGCAGCTGTTCCATTTTTTGGTTGTTTCTCTCTATGAGTCTGGCCTGTTCTTCCATTTTATGTACAATTTCGATGGCGGGGCCGTTTACACTTAAATTAGCATTATTTAAATTATTTACAGTCTTCTCCTTTTCTTCTTTTTCTTCTTCGGGTCCTTTCTTCCTATCTTCTTGTTGTTTCTTCTGACTTTTTGTTTGCATGCTTTCTTTTTCTTTTTCAGATTCTCTGAGGAGATGATACAGTCTATCTATTGCTAGAAGGACTTCTTGCTTGATCTCCGTTTTTATGTTCTTAGAATGTCCGAGGTTGATTTTGGCTTTCGTCACCCACGCTCTCGCCTCCTTTAACCGGTCCGCCTGTTTTGGTAGGCCACCTACTGCGCCTGTAGGTGGACTTGATGTCTGATCGGTGTCAGTTTTTTCTTTTGGGGCTGCCACCTTTTTTACTGGCAGCACCACGTCAGAGGCCTTTGCTTGGTTTTGGTTTTGGGGGGCCTTTTCTTTCACGGCAACTTTCCCTGCTTCCCACTCACCAATACTGCGCCTGACCTTTGAGGTCCTGCTTGGTGACTTCTCCACCTGGGAGGTGTGGGAGGTGGTTGCCTTATCCATTTCTGTGGCGTCGGTACTGGTGGCTGTCTCCGTCCTCTTCTCGGGGGTGCGAAAGCCAAACATTTTCAGGGGGGAACGTGTCAATATTTTAAAACTTAAATCACTAATTTTACTTATATCTATGTTACAGGTCAATAAAACCTTAGTTAAAACTTATTTTCTAATTGGGCAATAAACCCTGTCTAAAAACACAACAATAACAATATAAAATTTAAACTTAAAATAAATGTCAAAATAATCTTAAAACTAAAATTTTTTAAAAAGTCAATCTATACACAGTTAAAATTTTTGGTCAATAAACCAAAATTGTCTAAAACTAATTTTAAAATATGACTAGATTATAATTACTGTTAATACATTTCGCTAAAAAGCAAAAATGTATGTCACTTAGTCATAAATTGACTATTTTAAAAAATTTTTTACTAAACTAATTGGGTCAATAGGGACCCCTGTCAGTCTTTTTATTACTTAAAACTAATTTAGTCACGGCCTAGCACCTTATTGTTTTTTACACAGTTTATATTTGCACGTTTTTGGACTTAGAAAATTTCACGGGTGCCTTTGTTAGCCCGAATGTCACTTTTTTGCATTTTCAGTTCTAACTTTTCTTTAAGACGTCCGTTCGTTATGTGCGATATGTCTATAGACTCGCCATCACTTCCTCTTCCTTACACATATATCAAGTGAAGTGGCACTACTCGATTTAGCCAAACACGTGGCCACGTGGTTTCTATTTTTTTGGCTATTACTCCGCCGTTTCTGGTCCGAAAAATATATAACTCGCACGGATCGTGGGGGCCGCCTAGGCCTTTCAGACGGTGTTTTTATATATATCCCTCATCGATCTTATTTCCGAGATATACCCACTTTTTTGTATGAAATTTTTTCGTAGTGGTTTTTGAGTTGGTGTTCTTCAGTCCGTTGTCCGATTTTTGGTTTCTTTACGTCGGACAGCTCGTCCAGACGAGGGCTATCCGCTGGTACCTTCAAAACCTCCGTGGCACCTCGGGATCACTGACCGCGTGGCCACGTGGTTTCCGGAAATGCAGTCTTAACCTCGTCAATTTTCGTCCAAAAAATCCAAAAGATGTGTCAATGGATAGCGATCACCAGGGCGCATCTGGTGGCAATTCCAAAATTGCCTGTCATCGATCGCTTTTTCGCAGCGTTTGCACTTAAAGTTTTTTCAAGTCACTGTTTTCCGGTTTTTTGTCTATAACTTGCCGAGTTTTATTCACAGGTGCAAACCGATTTCACCTCCATCTTCATCTCGCTGAGACGCACAGTTTGGTAGTTTGCACGTCACGATTCGAACACTTTTTCCTATTTCTTGGATTTTTCGACGCGGAGCAACTCTAAAAGTGATGCGTTCCGGACGGCGTCTGGCACGCGACTGACGGGTTAGGTTAGGTTAGGTTAGGTTAGGTTAGGTTAGGTTAGGTTAGGTTAGGTTAGGTTAGGTTAGGTTAGGTTAGGTTAGGTTAGGTTAGGTTAGGTTAGGTTAGGTTAGGTTAGGTTAGGTTAGGTTAGGTTAGGTTAGGTTAGGTTAGGTTAGGTTAGGTTAGGTTAGGTTAGGTTAGGTTAGGTTAGGTTAGGTTAGGTTAGGTTAGGTTAGGTTAGGTTAGGTTAGGTTAGGTTAGGTTAGGTTAGGTTAGGTTAGGTTAGGTTAGGTTAGGTTAGGTTAGGTTAGGTTAGGTTAGGTTAGGTTAGGTTAGGTTAGGTTAGGTTAGGTTAGGTTAGGTTAGGTTAGGTTAGGTTAGGTTAGGTTAGGTTAGGTTAGGTTAGGTTAGGTTAGGTTAGGTTAGGTTAGGTTAGGTTAGGTTAGGTTAGGTTAGGTTAGGTTAGGTTAGGTTAGGTTAGGTTAGGTTAGGTTTTTTTTTTTTTTTTTTTTTTTTTTTTTTTTTTTTTTTTTTTTTTTTTTTTTTTTTTTTTTTTTTTGGGCGGCGCTATGCCGCCCTCTCGTTCCCCCTAGCGTAGTAAAAGCCAGAGACGTTGTTTACTTTATTAAATTTTAAAATCAATATACAATTTTCTTACATCTAATTACGACTAATACAATTTTAAAACCTGTAAAATTTTTTAAAAATACAATAAAACTTATTTCCTACAATAAAAACTTAATTTAAAACCAGTAAAATTTAAACAATATAATAAAACTTATTTCCTACAATAAAATCTTAGTTTAAATCAGGTACTTGCGTTCTTGTTGTCTGTGTTCGGTTCTATTCTTTATTTTTCTTTATTACTTTTTCGGCTATTATTTTACAAAAATCTATAAATTTACTTCGTGTTTCTTTGTTTCTTAGTAGACTACTTATATTTTCTAAAGTTATTCTTTCTTTTATTTCTATTTCTAGGTCTACCCTACTTCTGCCGAACACCGGACATTCAGTGATAATGTGCAACACGGACTCTTCCCGCGCTGGATCACAGGTGCATGAGGGGCTCTCCCTACACTTAAACCTGTGTAGGTATTGAGCGAACCCCCCATGCCCCGTAAACACCTGAACCAGCACGGGATCCAATTCTATGCTGCGAAGTACCGGGTAGGCGCTAACCGCATCTGGGAAGAAGACCTTCGTTGTCGAGGCCGTCTCCCCGTCCTTGTATCTCCCGTTCCATTCGTCAAGCGATTCCAACCGAAGTTGTCGCTTGACGAATGAAACGGGACATCTATCGTAATGAGGCTTGGTCTTTACCCCGACTGCAGCCTGCTTCGCAAGTTCGTCCGCCCTTTCATTACCCTCCACCCCCACATGCGCCTTCACCCAATTCCATGTTATAATTTTTCCTTTTTCCTCTATCTCCTTCTTTAGCCTTCTAATTTCCATTACCAGGGGGTGGAGGGAGTCAATGTTTTGCAGCGTTTCAAGGGCGGACCTCGAGTCGGAGTAAATCCCAAACCTCTCCGAGGAACTTCTATCTATATATCTAACGGCCTCATATAGGGCATACAGTTCCGCCTGATATACGGTGCAGAAGTCGCCCAGCTTTAATTTCCGGCAGTACGTCTCCGCGGCGCTATTCCATACCGATAGCGCCGCGCCGACCCTGCCGTCAATTTTGCTGCCGTCGGTGTAAATCCTTACATCGACGGCAGCTCGCTGGGCGGCTTCGTCGCCGTCCGTCAAGCAGTCGAACTGCAGCCCTCCCAGGCGAGCGGGGTGCTGGGACTCCTCAAACTTGGACGGCCTCTCCAAATCTCGATCCCCCAACACCCGCCGGGAGTAGCCCTTCTTTATTTCAAAAAGAAGGGCCGCCTCTCTAACCCGAAGGTCAAGAGGCAGCAACCCGGCGAGTGTTAGGGCAGCGTTTAGAGAGACCGTCCGATATGCCCTAACGATTTTCTGAGCGAATCCCCGCTGCACCCGGTCTAACAACTTGCGAATGGTCTTCTTCCGCGCGGCCGGCGCCCACGCACTGGCCCCGTATAGTATGATGGGTTCCACCACCGATACGTACATGGTCCTGATGATCTCGGGATTTAGGCCCCATGAGATCTTCGCGGCGGTTGACAGTTGACGATAGAGGCTGATGGCTTTCTTGCAAACTTTTCTGATGTGCTCATTAAATGTAAGCTTATCGTCAACTGTCAACCCCAAGACCCTCATGCTTTTCACGTACTCAATGTGCCTCCCCCCCATGCTCAGGCGTGGGGAGTCGTACTTGATCTTTCTGGTGACCAGCATCGCCTTTGTTTTCGCTGGTGCGAAGGTCAACTTGTTCCTTACTCCCCACGCCCGAACATGGTCGAGAGCCACATTGGCACGGCCTTGCACCTCCGTGCCGCTGTCTCCCGAGAACATCAGCACCACGTCGTCGGCGAAAGCCTGAAATCGGATACCCATCTCCTCTAGCTCCCCCAGGAGTGGATTCAGCAGCAGGTTCCAGAGCGTAGGACCCCCAATAGAGCCCTGCACGCACCCCTTGGTGGGTCTACGGGTCCACTCGGACCCCGCATACCTGAGGCGTACTGTCCTTTCACTAAGATAGTGATCGAGCAGACGCCTCAGGTTTGCGGGGCACCGAGTTTCGGCTAACCTGCACCTCACAGCCGGCCACCAGGCGTTATCGAAGGCTCCCTCTATGTCTAGCGATACCAGCACAACGAGCTTCCGTCTTTCGACCTCGGCCCGTATGTGCTGGACCATGACATAGAGGGAGTCCTCGGTACTCCTCTGGGGCATGAATCCGTATTGGTGCCGGCTGATCATTGGCGCAGTGTGCCAACGGACCCGCTTCACCACCATTTTTTCGAGCACTTTGCCCAAGACCGGCAATAGCCCTATTGGGCGAAGTGACTTGGGGTGCGTATAGTCGTCTCTATTGGGTTTCCTAAGCGCCACAACCGCTGCCTCTTTCCACCTCCTAGGGAAGCACGCCAGGGCCAGGCAGCGATTTGCCAGGGCGAGGAAAAGCTCCGGATCAAGGGTGATGGCCGCTTTGCAGATATCTGCAGTGAGGCCGTCCGGGCCAGGGGCCTTCTTCGGGTTGAAACTCGACGCGGCCCACATGAGCTCGTCCAGTGTGAAAGGGGGGTCGCATATATCATCATGCGACCCCTCATTTACTTCTTCGGCTAACTTTCTCATTTCTTTGTGGGCCGCGTCGTCTTCCTCGGGATCGTCTTCGGCGAAGAAGGTCTCCGCTAGGACCCTGGCCGATTCTCCCCCGTTCAGCGCCACTCCATTCCGAACAAGGGGGAGCTCTTCTGGCCTCACTGTTGTGCGGCCTATCACCCTGTAGATTCCATCCCACATGGTCTCTCGGGTCTGTCTTCCGCAAAACTCTTTCCAACTTTTGGTCTGAGCCCTCTTCACCTCCGCCAGGTACTCAGATTTGGCGTCGACATACTGCCGCACCACCCATCCTCTCCGGACCGGCGCCGCGCACGCAATCCGCCTCTTCTTCCTCAAAACATCAGCTTTGAGGAGAGAGAGCGCTTCGGACCACCAAGGCAATCCTGCTCGCCTCCTCTTAGAAATTCTGGGCATGGTATCCCTACAGACCTCTACCACGGTTTCCACGTACTTGTCCACTTCCTTCTCCAGTTGTTCCTTGGTTTGGATCCCTCCCATTGCGGCTGATGTTATGCCTTTGCCCCTCCATTTTGAGGCGAGTTTCTCACGAAACTCGCCCCAATTTGCCTTCCTTGTGTTGTACTCCCGGGTAGAGCTGACGATTTCCACGCCCAGAGATTTCTGAAGGTTCATTTCAAACAGGATTGCCCTGTGGTCCGAACTGGATATATTGTCCGCTAAGCGCCAGTCCACCACCTTCCCGAGAAGGTTGGTGGTGCAGACAGTGATGTCCACGCAGCTGGTATATCTTTTCCCACCTCGTATGGTGTCAAAAGTGGGCTCAGACCCCTGGTTCAATACATGTAGACCGAGCTGGTCGAGCTTCTCGGCCACTTCCAGTCCCCGCTTATCCGTCCGGTGGCTGCCCCACCAGACGTTCCACGCGTTCAGGTCTCCGCCTAGTATCACGCCTGCGGTACCCAACCTCTCCACGACAGTGCCAATCGCGTCCAGGTGGGGTTCGACGGGCCCATTCGGCTCGAGGTAGACGGACACCAGGCCTATCTCCCTCGTCCCGGCTCTCACCTTCGCCACTGCGATGTTACAAGTTGTGAGATCCGGGCAGTGGGAGACAGGCATGGCGCCGTCGAAGAGTACAATGGCCGCCTTGACCACCTCACCGGCGGCCCTGGCGGCGCATTGTACCGTTCTCGTCCCCCGATACCGTCCCATCTCACCCCTATTGCCCACGTAGGGCTCCTGGACCAGAGCGAACGAAAGGTTTCTCTTCGCCGACTCTGTGATTAACTCTGCCGTGGAGAGCTCGGACCTTTGCAGGTTAGCCTGCACGGCGTGATACAGGCGTCTGTCGGTTTCAGAGGCATGGGAGGCGCCCGGGGCGCCCTTAGCAATAGGCTACTGACGCCCGGGCCAGTGCCTCCCATCTCGCCCTCACCGGACAGTCGACACTGAACGCGTTATGATCCCGCCTGTCGGATTTTGCCTTTTGGCAGTTCCGGCAGGCGGGTGTCTCTCCGGCCAGCCACTTGGTACACTTCGTCCTGAGGTGCGGGCCCCCGCAGTGACTGCATACCTCCTCCTCCTCTGTACACAGTCGCTTCGTGTGCCCGTACCCCAGGCATTTAGTGCACTGAACAAGCGGAGACTGGTCGACCACTCGTACGCGCTGCAAGTCGACATGTATTGCACCAGCCTCCGTCAGACGAACCCAAATCTTCGGCGACACCCTAAGGACCACGTGGGACGTGAGCTCATTCCGCGCCCTTTTCCTATACCGGACCTCCATTCTTACCTCTTCCTCTTTTAAATCGGTTAGGAGGTCCCTATTCTGTTTTCGGATCGCTTGTAGTATATCCTCATCTTTGTTAAAGTTTAGCACGTCTTTGATAACTACAAGCGGATCCTTGTTTTTTACTTCTTCCACCTTCAAATCGCCGCCCGCACTCCGCAGCCTATCCTGAACTTGCTTCAACTCTGAGGCCGTGTTGCACCCCAATATTACCTTACGATCTCTAGCTTTCCTAACACTGTCTATTTTTATTCCAACCTCTTTCGCATTAACAACCTTTCTTATTCTTTCCAGGACCTGCTCTCCGGTCTCCCGCTCATCTTTCGACGAAATCGCCACTGAGTGTGTGGCTTTCACACTCAGTGGCGGCTTTTTTGTCGTGCCAGCTCCAGCTACTACATTTGCGTAAGTTTGTTTTTGAATTAGGCCTTTAAACTTCTCCATTTCCTCTTGCAGCTGTTCCATTTTTTGGTTGTTTCTCTCTATGAGTCTGGCCTGTTCTTCCATTTTATGTACAATTTCGATGGCGGGGCCGTTTACACTTAAATTAGCATTATTTAAATTATTTACAGTCTTCTCCTTTTCTTCTTTTTCTTCTTCGGGTCCTTTCTTCCTATCTTCTTGTTGTTTCTTCTGACTTTTTGTTTGCATGCTTTCTTTTTCTTTTTCAGATTCTCTGAGGAGATGATATAGTCTATCTATTGCTAGAAGGACTTCTTGCTTGATCTCCGTTTTTATGTTCTTAGAATGTCCGAGGTTGATTTTGGCTTTAGTCACCCACGCTCTCGCCTCCTTCAACCGGTCCGCCTGTTTTGGTAGGCCACCTACTGCGCCTGTAGGTGGACTTGATGTCTGATCGGTGTCAGTTTTTTCTTTTGGGGCTGCCACCTTTTTTACTGGCAGCACCACGTCAGAGGCCTTTGCTTGGTTTTGGTTTTGGGGGGCCTTTTCTTTCACGGCAACTTTCCCTGCTTCCCACTCACCAATACTGCGCCTGACCTTTGAGGTCCTGCTTGGTGACTTCTCCACCTGGGAGGTGTGGGAGGTGGTTGCCTTATCCATTTCTGTGGCGTCGGTACTGGTGGCTGTCTCCGTCCTCTTCTCGGGGGTGCGAAAGCCAAACATTTTCAGGGGGGAACGTGTCAATATTTTAAAACTTAAATCACTAATTTTACTTATATCTATGTTACAGGTCAATAAAACCTTAGTTAAAACTTATTTTCTAATTGGGCAATAAACCCTGTCTAAAAACACAATAATAACAATATAGAATTTAAATTTAAAATAAATGTCAAATAATCTTAAAACTAAAATATTTTAAAAAGTCAATTTATACACAGTTAAAATTTTTGGTCAATAAACCAATATTGTCTAAAACTAATTTTAAAATATGACTAGATTATAATTACTGTTAATACATTTCGCTAAAAAGCAAAAATGTATGTCACTTAGTCATAAATTGACTATTTTAAAAAAAAAATTTTTACTAAACTAATTGGGTCAATAGGGACCCCTGTCAGTCTTTTTATTACTTAAAACTAATTTAGTCACGGCCTAGCACCTTATTGTTTTTTACACAGTTTATATTAGCACGTTTTTGGACTTAGAAAATTTCACGGGTGCCTTTGTTAGCCCGAATGTCACTTTTTTGCATTTTCAGTTTTAACTTTTCTTTAAGACGTCCGTTCGTTATGTGCGATATGTCTATAGACTCGCCATCACTTCCTCTTCCTTACACATATATCGAGTGACGTGGCACTACTCGATTTAACCAAACACGTGGCCACGTGGTTTCTATTTTTTTGGCTATTACTCCGCCGTTTCTGGTCCGAAAAATATAAAACTCGCACGGATCGTGGGGGCCGCCTAGGCCTTTCAGACGGTGTTTTTATATATATACCTCATCGATCTTATTTCCGAGATATACCCACTTTTTTGTATGAAATTTTTTCGTAGTGGTTTTTGAGTTGGTGTTCTTCAGTCCGTGGTCCGATTTTTGGTTTCTTTACGTCGGACAGCTCGTCCAGACGAGGGCTATCCGCTGGTACCTTCAAAACCTCCGTGGCACCTCGGGATCACTGACCGCGTGGCCACGTGGTTTTCGGAAATGCAGTCTTAACCTCGTCAATTTTCGTCCAAAAAATCCAAAAGATATGTCAATGGATAGCGATCACCAGGGCGCATCTGGTGGCAATTCCAAAATTGCCTGTCATCGATCGCTTTTTCGCAGCGTTTGCACTTAAAGTTTTTTCAAGTCACTGTTTTCCGGTTTTTTGTCTATAACTTGCCGAGTTTTATTCACAGGTGCAAACCGATTTCACCACCATCTTCATCTCGCTGAGACGCACAGTTTGGTAGTTTGCACGTCACGATTCGAACACTTTTTCCTATTTCTTGGATTTTTCGACGCGGAGCAATTTTAAAAGTGATGCGTTCCGGACGGCGTCTGGCACGCGACTGGGTTAGGTTAGGTTAGGTTAGGTTAGGTTAGGTTAGGTTAGGTTAGGTTAGGTTAGGTTAGGTTAGGTTAGGTTAGGTTAGGTTAGGTTAGGTTAGGTTAGGTTAGGTTAGGTTAGGTTAGGTTAGGTTAGGTTAGGTTAGGTTAGGTTAGGTTAGGTTAGGTTAGGTTAGGTTAGGTTAGGTTAGGTTAGGTTAGGTTAGGTTAGGTTAGGTTAGGTTAGGTTAGGTTAGGTTAGGTTAGGTTAGGTTAGGTTAGGTTAGGTTAGGTTAGGTTAGGTTAGGTTAGGTTAGGTTAGGTTAGGTTAGGTTAGGTTAGGTTAGGTTAGGTTAGGTTAGGTTAGGTTAGGTTAGGTTAGGTTAGGTTAGGTTAGGTTAGGTTAGGTTAGGTTAGGTTAGGTTAGGTTAGGTTAGGTTAGGTTAGGTTAGGTTAGGTTAGGTTAGGTTAGGTTAGGTTAGGTTAGGTTAGGTTAGGTTAGGTTAGGTTAGGTTAGGTTAGGTTAGGTTAGGTTAGGTTAGGTTAGGTTAGGTTAGGTTAGGTTAGGTTAGGTTAGGTTAGGTTAGGTTAGGTTAGGTTAGGTTAGGTTAGGTTAGGTTAGGTTAGGTTAGGTTAGGTTAGGTTAGGTTAGGTTAGGTTAGGTTAGGTTAGGTTAGGTTAGGTTAGGTTAGGTTAGGTTAGGTTAGGTTAGGTTAGGTTAGGTTAGGTTAGGTTAGGTTAGGTTAGGTTAGGTTAGGTTAGGTTAGGTTAGGTTAGGTTAGGTTAGGTTAGGTTAGGTTAGGTTAGGTTAGGTTAGGTTAGGTTAGGTTAGGTTAGGTTAGGTTAGGTTAGGTTAGGTTAGGTTAGGTTAGGTTAGGTTAGGTTAGGTTAGGTTAGGTTAGGTTAGGTTAGGTTAGGTTAGGTTAGGTTAGGTTAGGTTAGGTTAGGTTAGGTTAGGTTAGGTTAGGTTAGGTTAGGTTAGGTTAGGTTAGGTTAGGTTAGGTTAGGTTAGGTTAGGTTAGGTTAGGTTAGGTTAGGTTAGGTTAGGTTAGGTTAGGTTAGGTTAGGTTAGGTTAGGTTAGGTTAGGTTAGGTTAGGTTAGGTTAGGTTAGGTTAGGTTAGGTTAGGTTAGGTTAGGTTAGGTTAGGTTAGGTTAGGTTAGGTTAGGTTAGGTTAGGTTAGGTTAGGTTAGGTTAGGTTAGGTTAGGTTAGGTTAGGTTAGGTTAGGTTAGGTTAGGTTAGGTTAGGTTAGGTTAGGTTAGGTTAGGTTAGGTTAGGTTAGGTTAGGTTAGGTTAGGTTAGGTTAGGTTAGGTTAGGTTAGGTTAGGTTAGGTTAGGTTAGGTTAGGTTAGGTTAGGTTAGGTTAGGTTAGGTTAGGTTAGGTTAGGTTAGGTTAGGTTAGGTTAGGTTAGGTTAGGTTAGGTTAGGTTAGGTTAGGTTAGGTTAGGTTAGGTTAGGTTAGGTTAGGTTAGGTTAGGTTAGGTTAGGTTAGGTTAGGTTAGGTTAGGTTAGGTTAGGTTAGGTTAGGTTAGGTTAGGTTAGGTTAGGTTAGGTTAGGTTAGGTTAGGTTAGGTTAGGTTAGGTTAGGTTAGGTTAGGTTAGGTTAGGTTAGGTTAGGTTAGGTTAGGTTAGGTTAGGTTAGGTTAGGTTAGGTTAGGTTAGGTTAGGTTAGGTTAGGTTAGGTTAGGTTAGGTTAGGTTAGGTTAGGTTAGGTTAGGTTAGGTTAGGTTAGGTTAGGTTAGGTTAGGTTAGGTTAGGTTAGGTTAGGTTAGGTTAGGTTAGGTTAGGTTAGGTTAGGTTAGGTTAGGTTAGGTTAGGTTAGGTTAGGTTAGGTTAGGTTAGGTTAGGTTAGGTTAGGTTAGGTTAGGTTAGGTTAGGTTAGGTTAGGTTAGGTTAGGTTAGGTTAGGTTAGGTTAGGTTAGGTTAGGTTAGGTTAGGTTAGGTTAGGTTAGGTTAGGTTAGGTTAGGTTAGGTTAGGTTAGGTTAGGTTAGGTTAGGTTAGGTTAGGTTAGGTTAGGTTAGGTTAGGTTAGGTTAGGTTAGGTTAGGTTAGGTTAGGTTAGGTTAGGTTAGGTTAGGTTAGGTTAGGTTAGGTTAGGTTAGGTTAGGTTAGGTTAGGTTAGGTTAGGTTAGGTTAGGTTAGGTTAGGTTAGGTTAGGTTAGGTTAGGTTAGGTTAGGTTAGGTTAGGTTAGGTTAGGTTAGGTTAGGTTAGGTTAGGTTAGGTTAGGTTAGGTTAGGTTAGGTTAGGTTAGGTTAGGTTAGGTTAGGTTAGGTTAGGTTAGGTTAGGTTAGGTTAGGTTAGGTTAGGTTAGGTTAGGTTAGGTTAGGTTAGGTTAGGTTAGGTTAGGTTAGGTTAGGTTAGGTTAGGTTAGGTTAGGTTAGGTTAGGTTAGGTTAGGTTAGGTTAGGTTAGGTTAGGTTAGGTTAGGTTAGGTTAGGTTAGGTTAGGTTAGGTTAGGTTAGGTTAGGTTAGGTTAGGTTAGGTTAGGTTAGGTTAGGTTAGGTTAGGTTAGGTTAGGTTAGGTTAGGTTA
>JANLBV010000103.1:27500-28567 GCA_029849275.1 Papilio elwesi
ACCGCATCTGGGAAGAAGACCCTCGTTGTCGAGGCCGTTTCTCCGTCCCTATATCGCCCGTTCCATTCGTCAAGCGATTCCAACCGAAGTTGTCGCTTGACGAATGAAACGGGGCACCTATCATAGTGAGGCTTGGTTTTTACCCCGACTGCAGCTTGCTTCGCAAGTTCGTCCGCCCTTTCATTACCCTCCACCCCCACATGTGCCTTAACCCAGAACCAAAAAATACTCTTCCCTTTCTCCTCTATTTCTTTCTTCATCTTCCTAATTTCCATTACCAGGGGGTGGAGGGAGTCAATATTTTGTAATGTTTCTAGGGCGGATCTCGAGTCGGAGTAAACCCCAAACCTCTGCGCGGAACTCCTAGCTATATATTTCACGGCCTCGTATAGGGCGTACAGTTCCGCCTGATATACGGTGCAGAAGTCGCCCAGCTTTAATCTCCGGCAATATGTCTCCGCGGCGCTATCCCATACAGATAGCGCCGCGCCGACTTTGCCGTCGATTTTGCTGCCGTCGGTGTAAATCCTTACATCGACGGCAGCTCGCTGGGCGACTTCGTCGCCGTCCATCAGGCAGTCGAACTGCAGCCCTTCCAGGTGGGCGGGGTGCTGGGACTCCTCATACTTGGACGGCCTCTCCAAATCTCGATCCCCCAACACCCGCCGGGAGTAGCCCCTCTTTATTTCAAAAAGAAGGGCCGCCTCTCTGACCCGGAGGTCAAGAGGCAGCAACCCGGCGAGTGTTAGGGCAGCGTTTAGAGAGACCGTCCGATAGGCCCTAACTATCTTCTGAGCAAAACCCCGCTGCACCCGGTCTAACAACTTGCGAGTGGTCTTCTTCCGCGCGGCCGGCGCCCACGCACTGGCCCCGTAGAGTATGATGGGTTCCACCACCGAAACGTACATGGTTCTGATGATCTCGGGATTCAGGCCCCATGAGATCTTTGCTGCGGTCGACAGCTGACGATAGAGGCTTATGGCTTTCTTACAGATGTTGTCGATGTGCTCATTGAACGTGAGCTTGTCGTCAACTGTCAACCCCAGGATCCTCATGCTCTTCACGTA
>JANLBV010000104.1:0-28000 GCA_029849275.1 Papilio elwesi
GTAGTTGGTCGAGTAGTGGGTCGAGTAGTTGGTCGAGCGATTGGTCGAGTAGTTGGTCGAGCGATTGGTCGAGCAGTCGGTCGAGTGGTCGGTCGAGTGGTTGGTCGAGTAGTTGGTCGAGTAGTTGGTCGAGTAGTTGGTCGAGTAGCAGGTCAAGTAGTTGGTCGAGTGATTGGTCGAGTAGTTGGTCAAGTAGTTGGTCGAGTAGTTGGTTGAGTAGTTGGTCGAGTAGATGGTCGAGTAGTTGGTCGAGTAGTTGGTCGAGTAGTTGGTCGAGTGATTGGTCGAGTAGTTGGTTGAGTAATTAGTCGAGTAGTTGGTCGAGTAGTTGGTCGAGTGATTGGTCGAGTAGTTGGTCGAGTAGTTGGTCGAGTAGTTGGTCGAGTAGTTGGTCGAGTAGTTGGTCGAGTAGTTGGTCGAGTTATTGGTCGAGTAGTTGGTCGAGTAGTTAATCGACTGGTTGGACGACTAGTAAGATGACTTGTTGGTCGACTGGTTGGTCGAGTGGTTGGTCGAGTAGTTGGTCGAGCGATTGGTCGAGTAGTTGTTCGAGTAGTTGGTCGAGTAGTTGGTCGAGTAGTTTGTTGAGTAGTTGGTCGAGTAGTTGGTCGAGTGATTGGTCGAGTAGTCGGTCGAGTGGTCGGTCGAGTAGTTGGTCGAGTAGTTGGTCGAGTAGTTGGTCGAGTAGTTGGTCGAGTGATTGGTCGAGTAGTCGGTCGAGAGGTCGGTCGAGTGGTTCGTCGAGTAGTTGGTCGAGAGATTGGTCGAGTAGTTGGTCGAGTGGTCGGTCGAGTGGTTGGTCGAGTAGTTGGTCGAGAGATTGGTCGAGTAGTTGGTCGAGTGATTGGTCGAGTAGTTGGTCAAGTAGTTGGTCGAGTAGTTGGTTGAGTAGTTGGTCGAGTAGATGGTCGAGTAGTTGGTCGAGTAGTTGGTCGAGTAGTTGGTCGAGTGATTGGTCGAGTAGTTGGTCGAGTAGTTGGTCGAGTAGTTGGTCGAGTAGTTGGTCAAGTAGTTGGTCGAGTAGATGGTCGAGTAGTTGGTCGAGTAGTTGGTCGAGTGAATGGTCGAGTGATTGGTCTAGTAGTCGGTCGAGTGGTCGGTCGAGTAGTTGGTCGAATAGTTGGTCGAGTAGTTGATCGAGTAGTTGGTCGAGTAGTTGGTCGAGTAGTTGGTTGAGTAGTTGGTCAAGTAGTTGGTCGAGTAGTTGGTCGAGTGATTGGTCGAGTAGTCGGTCGAGTGGTCAGTCGAGTAGTTGGTCGAGTAGTTGGTCGAGTAGTTGGTCGAGTAGTTGGTCGAGTGATTGGTCGAGTGATTGGTCTAGTAGTCGCTCGAGTGGTCGGTCGAGTAGTTGGTCGAATAGTTGGTCGAGTAGTTGATCGAGTAGTTGGTCGAGTAGTTGGTCGAGTAGTTGGTTGAGTAGTTGGTCAAGTAGTTGGTCGAGTAGTTGGTCGAGTGATTGGTCGAGTAGTCGGTCGAGTGGTCAGTCGAGTAGTTGGTCGAGTAGTTGGTCGAGTAGTTGGTCGAGTAGTTGGTCGAGTAGTTGGTCGAGGAGTTGGTCGAGTAGTTGGTCGAGTAGTTGGTCGAGTAGTTGGTCGAGTAGTTGGTCGAGTAGTTGGTCGAGTAGTTGGTCGAGCGATTGGTCGAGTAGTTGGTCGAGTGATTGGTCGAGTAGTTGGTCAAGTAGTTGGTCGAGTCGTTGGTCGAGTAGTTGGTCGAGTAGTTGGTCGAGTAGTTGGTCGAGTGATTGGTCTAGTAGTTTTTCGAGTAGTTGTTCGAGTGATTGGTCGAGTGGTCGGTCGAGTAGTTGGTCGAGTAGTTGGTCGAGTAGTTGGTCGAGTAGTTGGTCGAGTAGTTGGTTGAGTAGTTGGTCGAGTAGTTGGTCGAGTGATTGGACGAGTAGTTGGTCGAGTAATTGGTTGAGTAGTTGGTCGAGTAGTTGGTCGAGTAGTTGGTCGAGTAGTTGGTCGAGTGATTGGTCGAGTAGACGGTCGAGTGGTCGGTCGAGTAGTTGGTCGAGTAGTTGGTCGAGTAGTTGGTCGAGTAGTTGGTCGAGTTGTTTGTCGAGTAGTTGGTCAAGTAGTTGGTCGAGAAGTTGGTCGAGCGATTGGTCGAGTAGTTGGTCGAGTAGTTGGTCGAGTAGTGGGTCAAGTAGTTGGTCGAGTAGTTGGTCGAGTAGTTGGTCGAGTAGTTGGTCGAGTAGTTGGTCGAGTAGTTGGTCGAGTAGTTGGTCAAGTAGTTGGTCGAGTAGTTGGTCGAGTAGTTGATCAAGTAGTTGGTAGAGTGATTGGTCGAGTGATTGGTCGAGTAGTCGGTCGAGTGGTCGGTCGAGTAGTTGGTCGAGTAGTTGGTCGAGTAGTTGGTCGAGTAGTTGGTCGAGTAGTTGGTCGAGTGATTGGTCGAGTAGTTGGTCGAGTAGTTAATCGACTGGTTGGACGAATAGTAAGACGACTTGTTGGTCGACTGGTTGGTCGAGTGGTTGGTCGAGTAGTTGGTCGAGCGATTGGTCGAGTAGTTGGTCGAGTAGTTGGTCGAGTAGTTGGTCGAGTAGTTTGTTGAGTAGTTGGTCGAGTAGTTGGTCGAGTAGTTGGTCGAGTGATTGGTCGAGTAGTCGGTCGAGTGGTCGGTCGAGTAGTTGGTCGAGTAGTTGGTCGAGTAGTTGGTCGAGTAGTTGGTCGAGTGATTGGTCGAGTAGTCGGTCGAGTGGTCGGTCGAGTGGTTCGTCGAGTAGTTGGTCGAGAGATTGGTCGAGTAGTTGGTCGAGTAGCCGGTCAAGTAGTTCGTCGAGTGATTGTGCGAGTAGTTGGTCAAGTAGTTGGACGAGTAGTTGGTTGAGTAGTTGGTCGAGTAGTGTGTCGAGTAGTTGATCGAGTAGTTGGACGAGTAGTTGGTCGAGTAGTTGGTCGAGTAGTTGGTCGAGTGATTGGTCGAGTAGTCAGTCGAGTGGTCGGTCGAGTAGTTGGTCGAGTAGTTGGTCGAGTAGTTGGTCGAGTAGATGGTCGAGTAGTTGGTCGAGTAGTTGGTCGAGTAGTTGGTCGAGTGATTGGTCGAGTAGTTGGTCGAGTAGTCGGTCGAGTAGTTGGTCGAGTAGATGGTCAAGTAGTTGGTGGAGTAGTTGGTCGAGTAGTTGGTCGAGTGATTGGTCGAGTAGTTGGTCGAGTAGTTGGTCCAGTAGTTGTTCGAGTGATTGGTCGAGTAGCTGGTCGAGTAGATGGTCGAGTGATTGCTCCAGTAGTTGGTCGAGTAGTTGGTCGAGCGATTGGTCGAGTAGTTGGTCAAGTAGTTGGTCGAGTAGTTGGTCGAGTAATTGGTCGAGTAGTTGGTCGAGTAGTTGGTCGAGTGATTGGTCGAGTAGTTGGTCGAGTAGTTGGTCGAGTAGTTGTTTGAGTGATTGGTCGAGTGGTCGGTCGAGTAGTTGGTCGTGTAGTTGGTCAAGTAGTTGGTCGAGTAGTTGGTCGAGTGATTGGTCGAGTAGTCGGTCGAGTGGTCGGTCGAGTAGTTGGTCGAGTAGTTGGTCGAGTAGTTGGTCGAGTAGATGGTCAAGTAGTTGGTCGAGTAGTTGGTCGAGTAGTTGGTCGAGTAGTTGGTCGAGTAGTTGGTCGAGTAGTTGTTCGAGTGATTGGTCGAGTAGTGGGTCGAGTAGTTGGTCGAGTGGTTGATCGAGTAGTTATATGAGTGATTGGTCGAGTAGTTGGTCGAGTAGGTAGTCGAGTAGTTAATCGACTGGTTGGACGTTTAGTAAGACGACTTGTTGGTCGACTGGTTGGTCGAGTGGTTGGTCGAGTAGTTGTTCGAGTAGTTGGTTGAGTAGTTGGTCGAGTGATTGGTCGAGTGGTCGGTCGAGTGATTGGTCGAGTAGTTGGTCGAGTAGTTGGTCGAGTAGCTGGTCGAGCGATTGGTCGAGTAGTTGGTCGAGTGATTGGTCGAGTAGTTGGTTGAGTAGTTGGTCGAGTGATTGCTCGAGTAGTTGGTCGAGTAGTTGGTCGAGTAGTTGGTTGAGTAGTTGGTCAAGTAGTTGGTCGAGTAGTTGGTCGAGTAGTTGGTCGAGTAGTTAGTCAAGTAGTTGGTCGAGTAGTTGGTTGAGTAGTTGGTCGGGTAATTGTTCGAGTGATTGGTCGAGTGATTGGTCGAGTAGTCGGTAGAGTGGTCGGTCGAGTAGTTGGTCGAGTAGTTGGTCGAGTAGTTGGTCGAGTAGTTGGTCGAGTAGTTGGTCGAGTAGTTGGTCGAGAAGTTGGTCGAGTGATTGGTCGAGTAGTTGGTCGAGTAGTTGGTTGAGTAGTTGGTCGAGTAGTTGGTCGAGTAGTTGGTCGAGTGATTGGTGGAGTAGTCGGTCGAGTGGTCGGTCGAGTAGTTGGTCGAGTAGTTGGTAGAGTAGTTGGTCGAGTAGTTGGTCGAGTAGTTGGTCGAGTAGTTGGTCGAGTAGTTGGTAGAGCGATTGGTCGAGTAGTTGGTCGAGTAGTTGGTCAAGTAGTGGGTCAAGTAGTTGGTCGAGTAGTTGGTCGAGTAGTTGGTCGAGTAGTTGGTCGAGTGATTGGTCGAGTAGTTGGTCGAGTAGTTGGTCGAGTAGTTGGTCGAGTAGTTGGTCAAGTAGTTGGTCGAGTAGTTGGTCGAGTAGTTGGTCAAGTAGTTGGTAGAGTGATTGGTCGAGTGATTGGTCGAGTAGTCGGTCGAGTGGTCGGTCGAGTAGTTGGTCGAGTAGTTGGTCGAGTAGTTGGTCGAGTAGTTGGTCGAGTAGTTGGTCGAGTGATTGGTCGAGTAGTTGGTCGAGTAGTTAATCGACTGGTTGGACGAATAGTAAGACGACTTGTTGGTCGACTGGTTGGTCGAGTAGTTGGTCGAGTAGTTGGTCGAGTGATTGGTCGAGTAGTCGGTCGAGTGGTCGGTCGAGTGGTTCGTCGAGTAGTTGGTCGAGAGATTGGTCGAGTAGTTGGTCGAGTAGCAGGTCAAGTAGTTGGTCGAGTGATTGGGCGAGTAGTTGGTCAAGTAGTTGGTCGAGTAGTTGGTTGAGTAGTTGGTCGAGTAGTGGGTCGAGTAGTTGATCGAGTAGTTGGACGAGTAGTTGGTCGAGTAGTTGGTCGAGTAGTTGGTCGAGTGATTGGTCGAGTAGATGGTCGAGTAGTTGGTCGAGTAGTTGGTCGAGTAGTTGGTCGAGTGATTGGTCGAGTAGTTGGTCGAGTAGTTGGTCGAGTAGTTGGTCGAGTAGATGGTCAAGTAGTTGGTGGAGTAGTTGGTCGAGTAGTTGGTCGAGTGATTGGTCGAGTAGTTGGTCGAGTAGTTGGTCCAGTAGTTGTTCGAGTGATTGGTCGAGTAGCTGGTCGAGTAGATGGTCGAGTGATTGCTCCAGTAGTTGGTCGAGTAGTTGGTCGAGCGATTGGTCGAGTAGTTGGTCAAGTAGTTGGTCGAGTAGTTGGTCGAGTAGTTGGTCGAGTAGTTGGTCGAGTAGTTGGTCGAGTGATTGGTCGAGTAGTTTGTCGAGTAGTTGGTCGAGTAGTTGTTTGAGTGATTGGTCGAGTGGTCGGTCGAGTAGTTGGTCGAGTAGTTGGTCAAGTAGTTGGTCGAGTAGTTGGTTGAGTGATTGGTCGAGTAGTCGGTCGAGTGGTCGGTCGAGTAGTTGGTCGAGTAGTTGGTCGAGTAGTTGGTCGAGTAGATGGTCAAGTAGTTGGTCGAGTAGTTGGTCGAGTAGTTGGTCGAGTAGTTGGTCGAGTAGTTGGTCGAGTAGTTGTTTGAGTGATTGGTCGAGTAGTGGGTCGAGTAGTTGGTCGAGTAGTTGATCGAGGAGTTATATGAGTGATTGGTCGAGTAGTTGGTCGAGTAGGTAGTCGAGTAGTTAATCGACTGGTTGGACGTTTAGTAAGACGACTTGTTGGTCGATTGGTTGGTCGAGTGGTTGGTCGAGTAGTTGTTCGAGTAGTTGGTTGAGTAGTTGGTCGAGTGATTGGTCGAGTGGTCGGTCGAGTGATTGGTCGAGTAGTTGGTCGAGTAGTTGGTCGAGTAGCTGGCCGAGCGATTGGTCGAGTAGTTGGTCGAGTGATTGGTCGAGTAGTTGGTTGAGTAGTTGGTCGAGTGATTGCTCGAGTAGTTGGTCGAGTAGTTGGTCGAGTAGTTGGTTGAGTAGTTGGTCAAGTAGTTGGTCGAGTAGTTGGTCGAGTAGTTGGTCGAGTAGTTGGTCAAGTAGTTGGTCGAGTAGTTGGTTGAGTAGTTGGTCGGGTAATTGGTCGAGTGATTGGTCGAGTGATTGGTCGAGTAGTCGGTAGAGTGGTCGGTCGAGTAGTTGGTCGATTAGTTGGTCGAGTAGTTGGTCGAGAAGTTGGTCGAGTGATTGGTCGAGTAGTTGGTCGAGTAGTTGGTTGAGTAGTTGGTCGAGTAGTTGGTCGAGTAGTTGGTCGAGTGATTGGTGGAGTAGTCGGTCGAGTGGTCGGTCGAGTAGTTGGTAGAGTAGTTGGTCGAGTAGTTGGTCGAGTAGTTGGTCGAGTAGTTGGTCGAGTAGTTGGTAGAGCGATTTGTCGAGTAGTTGGTCGAGTAGTTGGTCGAGTAGTTGGTTGAGTAGTTGGTCGAGTAGTTGGTCGAGTAGTTGGTCGAGTGATTGGTCGAGTAGTCAGTCGAGTAATTGGTCGAGTAGTTGGTCGAGTAGTTGGTCGAGTAGATGGTCGAGTAGTTGGTCGAGTAGTTGGTCGAGTAGTTGGTCGAGTGATTGGTCGAGTAGTCGGTCGAGTGGTCGGTCGAGTGGTCAGTCGAGTAGTTGGTCGAGTGGTCAGTCGAGTAGTTGGTCGAGTAGTTGGTCGAGTAGTTGGTCGAGTAGTTGGTCGAGTAGTTGGTCGAGTGATTGGTCGAGTAGTTTGTCGAGTAGTTGGTCGAGTAGTTGTTTGAGTGATTGGTCGAGTGGTCGGTCGAGTAGTTGGTCGAGTAGTTGGTCAAGTAGTTGGTCGAGTAGTTGGTTGAGTGATTGGTCGAGTAGTCGGTCGAGTGGTCGGTCGAGTAGTTGGTCGAGTAGTTGGTCGAGTAGTTGGTCGAGTAGATGGTCAAGTAGTTGGTCGAGTAGTTGGTCGAGTAGTTGGTCGAGTAGTTGGTCGAGTAGTTGGTCGAGTAGTTGTTTGAGTGATTGGTCGAGTAGTGGGTCGAGTAGTTGGTCGAGTAGTTGATCGAGGAGTTATATGAGTGATTGGTCGAGTAGTTGGTCGAGTAGGTAGTCGAGTAGTTAATCGACTGGTTGGACGTTTAGTAAGACGACTTGTTGGTCGATTGGTTGGTCGAGTGGTTGGTCGAGTAGTTGTTCGAGTAGTTGGTTGAGTAGTTGGTCGAGTGATTGGTCGAGTGGTCGGTCGAGTGATTGGTCGAGTAGTTGGTCGAGTAGTTGGTCGAGTAGCTGGTCGAGCGATTGGTCGAGTAGTTGGTCGAGTGATTGGTCGAGTAGTTGGTTGAGTAGTTGGTCGAGTGATTGCTCGAGTAGTTGGTCGAGTAGTTGGTCGAGTAGTTGGTTGAGTAGTTGGTCAAGTAGTTGGTCGAGTAGTTGGTCGAGTAGTTGGTCGAGTAGTTGGTCAAGTAGTTGGTCGAGTAGTTGGTTGAGTAGTTGGTCGGGTAATTGGTCGAGTGATTGGTCGAGTGATTGGTCGAGTAGTCGGTAGAGTGGTCGGTCGAGTAGTTGGTCGATTAGTTGGTCGAGTAGTTGGTCGAGAAGTTGGTCGAGTGATTGGTCGAGTAGTTGGTCGAGTAGTTGGTTGAGTAGTTGGTCGAGTAGTTGGTCGAGTAGTTGGTCGAGTGATTGGTGGAGTAGTCGGTCGAGTGGTCGGTCGAGTAGTTGGTAGAGTAGTTGGTCGAGTAGTTGGTCGAGTAGTTGGTCGAGTAGTTGGTCGAGTAGTTGGTAGAGCGATTTGTCGAGTAGTTGGTCGAGTAGTTGGTCGAGTAGTTGGTTGAGTAGTTGGTCGAGTAGTTGGTCGAGTAGTTGGTCGAGTGATTGGTCGAGTAGTCAGTCGAGTAATTGGTCGAGTAGTTGGTCGAGTAGTTGGTCGAGTAGATGGTCGAGTAGTTGGTCGAGTAGTTGGTCGAGTAGTTGGTCGAGTGATTGGTCGAGTAGTCGGTCGAGTGGTCGGTCGAGTGGTCAGTCGAGTAGTTGGTCGAGTGGTCAGTCGAGTAGTTGGTCGAGTAGTTGGTCGAGTAGTTGGTCGAGTAGTTGGTCGAGTAGTTGGTCGAGTAGTTGGTCGAGTAGTTGGTCGAGTAGTTGGTTGAGTAGTTGGTCGAGTAGTTGGTCGAGTAGTTGGTCGAGTGATTGGTCGAGTAGTCGGTCGAGTGGTCGGTCGAGTAGTCGGTCGAGAAGTTGGTCGAGTAGTTGGTCGAGTAGTTGGTCGAGTAGTTGGTCGAGTAGATGGTCGAGTAGTTGGTCGAGTAGTTGGTCGAGTAGTTGGTCGAGTGATTGGTCGAGTAGTTGGTCGAGTAGTCGGTCGAGTGGTCAGTCGAGTAGTTGGTCGAGTAGTTAGTAGAGTAGTTGGTCGAGTAGATGGTCAAGTAGTTGGTGGAGTAGTTGGTCGAGTAGTTGTTCGAGTGATTGGTCGAGTAGTTGGTCGAGTAGTTGGTCCAGTAGTTGTTCGAGTGATTGGTCGAGTAGCTGGTCGAGTAGATGGTCGAGTGATTGCTCCAGTAGTTGGTCGAGTAGTTGGTCGAGCGATTGGTCGAGTAGTTGGTCAAGTAGTTGGTCGAGTAGTTGGTCGAGTAGTTGGTCGAGTAGTTGGTCGAGTAGTTGGTCGAGTGATTGGTCGAGTAGTTGGTCGAGTAGTTGGTCGAGGAGTTGTTCGAGTGATTGGTCGAGTGTTCGGTCGAGTAGTTGGTCGAGTAGTTGGTCGAGTAGTTGGTCGAGTAGTTGGTCGAGTAGTTGGCCGAGTAGTTGGTCGAGTGATTGGTCGAGTAGTCGGTCGAGTGGTCGGTCGAGTAGTTGGTCGAGTAGTTGGTCGAGTAGTTGGTCGAATAGATGGTCAAGTAGTTGGTCGAGTAGTTGGTCGAGTAGTTGGTCGAGTAGTTGGTCGAGTTGTTGGTCGAGTAGTTGGTCGAGTAGTTATATGAGTGATTGGTCGAGTAGTTGGTCGAGTAGGTAGTCGAGTAGTTAATCGACTGGTTGGACGTTTAGTAAGACGACTTGTTGGTCGACTGGTTGGTCGAGTGGTTGGTCGAGTAGTTGTTCGAGTAGTTGGTTGAGTAGTTGGTCGAGTGATTGGTCGAGTTGTCGGTCGAGTGATTGGTCGAGTAGTTGGTCGAGTAGCTGGTCGAGCGATTGGTCGAGTAGTTGGTCGAGTGATTGGTCGAGTAGTTGGTTGAGGAGTTGGTCGAGTGATTGCTCGAGTAGTTGGTCGAGTAGTTGGTCGAGTAGTTGGTCGAGTAGTTGGTTGAGTAGTTGGTCAAGTAGTTGGTCGAGTAGTTGGTCGAGTAGTTGGTCAAGTAGTTGGTCGAGTAGTTGGTTGAGTAGTTGGTCGGGTAATTGGTCGAGTGATTGGTCGAGTGATTGGTCGAGTAGTCGGTAGAGTGGTCGGTCGAGTAGTTGGTCGAGTAGTTGGTCGAGTATTTGGTCGAGTAGTTGGTCGAGTAGTTGGTCGAGTAGTTGGTCGAGAAGTTGGTCGAGTGATTGGTCGAGTAGTTGGTCGAGTAGTTGGTTGAGTAGTTGGTCGAGTAGTTGGTCGAGTAGTTGGTCGAGTGATTGGTGGAGTAGTCGGTCGAGTGGTCGGTCGAGTAGTTGGTCGAGTAGTTGGTCGAGTAGTTGGTCGAGTAGTTGGTCGAGTAGTTGGTCGAGTAGTTGGTCGAGCGATTGGTCGAGTAGTTGGTCGAGTAGTTGGTCGAGTAGTTGGTCGAGTAGTTGGTTGAGTAGTTGGTCGAGTAGTTGGTCGAGTAGTTGGTCGAGTGATTGGTCGAGTAGTCGGTCGAGTGGTCGGTCGAGTAGTTGGTCGAGTAATTGGTCGAGTAGTTGGTCGAGTAGTTGGTCGAGTAGATGGTCGAGTAGTTGGTCGAGTAGTTGGTCGAGTAGTTGTTCGAGTGATTGGTCGAGTAGTCGGTCGAGTGGTCGGTCGAGTGGTCAGTCGAGTAGTTGGTCGAGTAGTTGGTCGAGTTAATGGTCGAGTAGTTGGTCGAGTAGTTGGTCGAGTAGTTGGTCGAGTGATTGGTCGAGTAGTTGGTCGAGTAGTTGGTCGAGTAGTTGTTCGAGTGATTGGTCGAGTGGTCGGTCGAGTAGTTGGTCGAGTAGTGATTGCTCCAGTAGTTGGTCGAGTAGTTGGTCGAGCGATTGGTCAAGTAATTGGTTGAGTAGTTGGTCGAGTAGTTGGTCGAGTAGTTGGTCGAGTAGTTGGTCGAGTGATTGGTCGAGTAGTTGGTCGAGTAGTTGGTCGAGTAGTTGTTCGAGTGATTGGTCGAGTGGTCGGTCGAGTAGTTGGTCGAGTGATTGGTCGAGTAGTTGGTCGAGTAGTTTGTTGAGTAGTTGGTCGAGTAGTTGGTCGAGTAGTTGGTCGAGTGATTGGTCGAGTAGTCGGTCGAGTGGTCGGTCGAGTAGTTGGTCGAGTAGTTGGTCGAGTAGTTGGTCGAGTAGTTGGTCGAGTAGTTGGTCGAGTGATTGGTCGAGTAGTCGGTCGAGTGGTCGGTCGAGAAGTTGGTCGAGTAGTTGGTCGAGTAGTTGGTCGAGTAGATGGTCGAGTAGTTCGTCGAGTAGTTGGTCGAGTAGTTGGTCGAGTAGTTGGTCGAGTTGTTGGTTGAGTAGTTGGTCGAGTAGTTGGTCGAGTAGTTGGTCGAGTGATTGGTCGAGTAGTCGGTCGAGTGGTCGGTCGAGTAGTCGGTCGAGAAGTTGGTCGAGTAGTTGGTCGAGTAGTTGGTCGAGTAGTTGGTCGAGTAGATGGTCGAGTAGTTGGTCGAGTAGTTGGTCGAGTAGTTGGTCGAGTGATTGGTCGAGTAGTTGGTCGAGTAGTCGGTCGAGTGGTCAGTCGAGTAGTTGGTCGAGTAGTTGGTAGAGTAGTTGGTCGAGTAGATGGTCAAGTAGTTGGTGGAGTAGTTGGTCGAGTAGTTGTTCGAGTGATTGGTCGAGTAGTTGGTCGAGTAGTTGGTCCAGTAGTTGTTCGAGTGATTGGTCGAGTAGCTGGTCGAGTAGATGGTCGAGTGATTGCTCCAGTAGTTGGTCGAGTAGTTGGTCGAGCGATTGGTCGAGTAGTTGGTCAAGTAGTTGGTCGAGTAGTTGGTCGAGTAGTTGGTCGAGTAGTCGGTCGAGTAGTTGGTCGAGTGATTGGTCGAGTAGTTGGTCGAGTAGTTGGTCGAGGAGTTGTTCGAGTGATTGGTCGAGTGTTCGGTCGAGTAGTTGGTCGAGTAGTTGGTCGAGTAGTTGGTCGAGTAGTTGGTCGAGTAGTTGGCCGAGTAGTTGGTCGAGTGATTGGTCGAGTAGTCGGTCGAGTGGTCGGTCGAGTAGTTGGTCGAGTAGTTGGTCGAGTAGTTGGTCGAATAGATGGTCAAGTAGTTGGTCGAGTAGTTGGTCGAGTAGTTGGTCGAGTAGTTGGTCGAGTTGTTGGTCGAGTAGTTGGTCGAGTAGTTATATGAGTGATTGGTCGAGTAGTTGGTCGAGTAGGTAGTCGAGTAGTTAATCGACTGGTTGGACGTTTAGTAAGACGACTTGTTGGTCGACTGGTTGGTCGAGTGGTTGGTCGAGTAGTTGTTCGAGTAGTTGGTTGAGTAGTTGGTCGAGTGATTGGTCGAGTGGTCGGTCGAGTGATTGGTCGAGTAGTTGGTCGAGTAGCTGGTCGAGCGATTGGTCGAGTAGTTGGTCGAGTGATTGGTCGAGTAGTTGGTTGAGGAGTTGGTCGAGTGATTGCTCGAGTAGTTGGTCGAGTAGTTGGTTGAGTAGTTGGTCAAGTAGTTGGTCGAGTAGTTGGTCGAGTAGTTGGTCAAGTAGTTGGTCGAGTAGTTGGTCGAGTAGTTGGTCGAGTAGTTGGTCGAGTAGTTGGTCGAGTAGTTGGTCGAGTAGTTGTTCGAGTGATTGGTCGAGTGGTCGGTCGAGTGGTCGGTCGAGTAGTCGGTCGAGTGGTCGGTCGAGTAGTTGGTCGAGTAGTTGGTCGAGTAGTTGGTCGAGTAGATGGTCGAGTAGTTGGTCGAGTAGTTGGTCGAGTAGTTGGTCGAGTAGTTGGTCGAGTTGTTGGTCGAGTAGTTGGTCGAGTAGTTATTCGAGTGATTGGTCGAGTAATTGGTCGAGTAGTTGGTCGAGTAGTTGGTCGAGTAGTCGGTCGAGTAGTTAGTCGAGTGATTGGTCGAGTAGTTGGTCGAGTAGTTTGTCGAGTAGTTGGTCCAGTAGTCGGTCGAGTAGTTGGTCGATTAGGTAGTCGAGTAGTTGGTCGACTGGTTGGACGACTGGTTTGTCGACTGGTTGGTCGACTGGTTGGTCGAGTGGTTGGTCGAGTAGTTTGTCGAGTAGTTGGTCGAGTATTTGGTCGAGTAGTTGATACAGTAGCTGGTCGAGTGATTGGTCGAGTAGTATGTCGAGTGGTTGGTCGAGTAATTGGTCGAGTGATTGGTCGAGTAATTGCTCGAGCAGTTGTTCGAGTAGTTGGTCGAGTAGTTGGTCGAGTAGTTGGTCGAGAAGTTGGTCGAGTAGTTGGTCAAGTGATTGGTCGAGCAGTTGGTCGAGTAGTTGGTCGAGTAGTTGGTCGAGCGATTGGTCGAGTAGTTGGTCGAGTAGTTGGTCGAGTAGTTGGTCGAGTAGTTGGTTGAGTAGTTGGTCGAGTAGTTGGTCGAGTAGTTGATCGAGTGATTGGTCGAGTAGTCGGTCGAGTGGTTGGTCGAGTAGTTGGTCGACTAATTGGTCGAGTAGTTGGTCGAGTAGTTGGTCGAGTAGATGGTCGAGTAGTTGGTCGAGTATTTGGTCGAGTAGTTGGTCGAGTGATTGGTCGAGTAGTTGGTCGAGTAGTCGGTCGAGTGGTCAGTCGAGTAGTTGGTCGAGTAGTTGGTCGAGTAGTTGGTCGAGTTAATGGTCGAGTAGTTGGTCGAGTAGTTGGTCGAGTAGTTGGTCGAGTGATTGGTCGAGTAGTTGGTCGAGTAGTTGGTCGAGTAGTTGGTCGAGTAGTTGGTCGAGTAGTTGGTTGAGTAGTTGGTCGAGTAGTTGGTCGAGTAGTTGGTCGAGTGATTGGTCGAGTAGTCGGTCGAGTGGTCGGTCGAGTAGTTGGTCGAGTAATTGGTCGAGTAGTTGGTCAAGTAGTTGGTCGAGTAGATGGTCGAGTAGTTGGTCGAGTAGTCGGTCGAGTGGTCAGTCGAGTAGTTGGTCGAGTAGTTGGTCGAGTAGTTGGTCGAGTTAATGGTCGAGTAGTTGGTCGAGTAGTTGGTCGAGTAGTTGGTCGAGTAGTTGGTCGAGAAGTTGGTCGAGTGATTGTTCGAGTAGTTGGTCGAGTAGTTGGTTGAGTAGTTGGTCGAGTAGTTGGTCGAGTAGTTGGTCGAGTGATTGGTGGAGTAGTCGGTCGAGTGGTCGGTCGAGTAGTTGGTCGAGTAGTTGGTCGAGTAGTTGGTCGAGTAGTTGGTCGAGTAGTTGGTCGAGTAGTTGGTCGAGTAGTTGGTTGAGTAGTTGGTCGAGTAGTTGGTCGAGTAGTTGGTCGAGTGATTGGTCGAGTAGTCGGTCGAGTGGTAGGTCGAGTAGTTGGTCGAGTAATTGGTCGAGTAGTTGGTCAAGTAGTTGGTCGAGTAGATGGTCGAGTAGTTGGTCGAGTAGTTGGTCGAGTAGTTGGTCGAGTGATTGGTCGAGTAGTCGGTCGAGTGGTCGGTCGAGTGGTCAGTCGAGTAGTTGGTCGAGTAGTTGGTCGAGTAGTTGGTCGAGTTAATGGTCGAGTAGTTGGACGAGTAGTTGGTCGAGTGATTGGTCGAGTAGTTGGTCGAGTAGTTGGTCGAGTAGTTGTTCGAGTGATTGGTCGAGTGGTCGGTCGAGTGGTCGGTCGAGTAGTTGGTCGAGTAGTTGGTCGAGTAGCTGGTCGAGTAGTTGGTCGAGTGATTGCTCCAGTAGTTGGTCGAGCGATTGGTCAAGTAATTGGTCGAGTAGTTGGTCGAGTAGTTGGTCGAGTAGTTGGTCGAGTAGTTGGTCGAGTGATTGGTCGAGTAGTTGGTCGAGGAGTTGTTCGAGTGATTGGTCGAGTGTTCGGTCGAGTAGTTGGTCGAGTAGTTGGTCGAGTAGTTGGTCGAGTAGTTGACCGAGTAGTTGGTCGAGTGATTGGTCGAGTAGTCGGTCGAGTGGTCGGTCGAGTAGTTGGTCGAGTAGTTGGTCGAGTAGTTGGTCGAATAGATGGTCAAGTAGTTGGTCGAGTAGTTGGTCGAGTAGTTGGTCGAGTAGTTGGTCGAGTTGTTGGTCGAGTAGTTGGTCGAGTAGTTATATGAGTGATTGGTCGAGTAGTTGGTCGAGTAGGTAGTCGAGTAGTTAATCGACTGGTTGGACGTTTAGTAAGACGACTTGTTGGTCGACTGGTTGGTCGAGTGGTTGGTCGAGTAGTTGTTCGAGTAGTTGGTTGAGTAGTTGGTCGAGTGATTGGTCGAGTTGTCGGTCGAGTGATTGGTCGAGTAGTTGGTCGAGTAGCTGGTCGAGCGATTGGTCGAGTAGTTGGTCGAGTGATTGGTCGAGTAGTTGGTTGAGGAGTTGGTCGAGTGATTGCTCGAGTAGTTGGTCGAGTAGTTGGTCGAGTAGTTGGTCGAGTAGTTGGTTGAGTAGTTGGTCAAGTAGTTGGTCGAGTAGTTGGTCGAGTAGTTGGTCAAGTAGTTGGTCGAGTAGTTGGTTGAGTAGTTGGTCGGGTAATTGGTCGAGTGATTGGTCGAGTGATTGGTCGAGTAGTCGGTAGAGTGGTCGGTCGAGTAGTTGGTCGAGTAGTTGGTCGAGTAGTTGGTCGAGTAGTTGGTCGAGTAGTTGGTCGAGTAGTTGGTCGAGAAGTTGGTCGAGTGATTGGTCGAGTAGTTGGTCGAGTAGTTGGTTGAGTAGTTGGTCGAGTAGTTGGTCGAGTAGTTGGTCGAGTGATTGGTGGAGTAGTCGGTCGAGTGGTCGGTCGAGTAGTTGGTCGAGTAGTTGGTCGAGTAGTTGGTCGAGTAGTTGGTCGAGTAGTTGGTCGAGTAGTTGGTCGAGTAGTTGGTCGAGCGATTGGTCGAGTAGTTGGTCGAGTAGTTGGTCGAGTAGTTGGTCGAGTAGTTGGTTGAGTAGTTGGTCGAGTAGTTGGTCGAGTAGTTGGTCGAGTGATTGGTCGAGTAGTCGGTCGAGTGGTCGGTCGAGTAGTTGGTCGAGTAATTGGTCGAGTAGTTGGTCGAGTAGTTGGTCGAGTAGATGGTCGAGTAGTTGGTCGAGTAGTTGGTCGAGTAGTTGTTCGAGTGATTGGTCGAGTAGTCGGTCGAGTGGTCGGTCGAGTGGTCAGTCGAGTAGTTGGTCGAGTAGTTGGTCGAGTTAATGGTCGAGTAGTTGGTCGAGTAGTTGGTCGAGTAGTTGGTCGAGTGATTGGTCGATTAGTTGGTCGAGTAGTTGGTCGAGTAGTTGTTCGAGTGATTGGTCGAGTGGTCGGTCGAGTGGTCGGTCGAGTAGTTGGTCGAGTAGTGATTGCTCCAGTAGTTGGTCGAGTAGTTGGTCGAGCGATTGGTCAAGTAATTGGTCGAGTAGTTGGTCGAGTAGTTGGTCGAGTAGTTGGTCGAGTAGTTGGTCGAGTGATTGGTCGAGTAGTTGGTCGAGTAGTTGGTCGAGTAGTTGTTCGAGTGATTGGTCGAGTGGTCGGTCGAGTAGTTGGTCGAGTGATTGGTCGAGTAGTTGGTCGAGTAGTTGGTTGAGTAGTTGGTCGAGTAGTTGGTCAAGTAGTTGGTCGAGTGATTGGTCGAGTAGTCGGTCGAGTGGTCGGTCGAGTAGTTGGTCGAGTAGTTGGTCGAGTAGTTGGTCGAGTAGTTGGTCGAGTAGTTGGTCGAGTGATTGGTCGAGTAGTCGGTCGAGTGGTCGGTCGAGTAGTTGGTCGAGTAGTTGGTCGAGTAGTTGGTCGAGTAGATGGTCGAGTAGTTCGTCGAGTAGTTGGTCGAGTAGTTGGTCGAGTAGTTGGTCGAGTTGTTGGTTGAGTAGTTGGTCGAGTAGTTGGTCGAGTAGTTGGTCGAGTGATTGGTCGAGTAGTCGGTCGAGTGGTCGGTCGAGTAGTCGGTCGAGAAGTTGGTCGAGTAGTTGGTCGAGTAGTTGGTCGAGTAGTTGGTCGAGTAGATGGTCGAGTAGTTGGTCGAGTAGTTGGTCGAGTAGTTGGTCGAGTGATTGGTCGAGTAGTTGGTCGAGTAGTCGGTCGAGTGGTCAGTCGAGTAGTTGGTCGAGTAGTTGGTAGAGTAGTTGGTCGAGTAGATGGTCAAGTAGTTGGTGGAGTAGTTGGTCGAGTAGTTGTTCGAGTGATTGGTCGAGTAGTTGGTCGAGTAGTTGGTCCAGTAGTTGTTCGAGTGATTGGTCGAGTAGATGGTCGAGTGATTGCTCCAGTAGTTGGTCGAGTAGTTGGTCGAGCGATTGGTCGAGTAGTTGGTCAAGTAGTTGGTCGAGTAGTTGGTCGAGTAGTTGGTCGAGTAGTCGGTCGAGTAGTTGGTCGAGTGATTGGTCGAGTAGTTGGTCGAGTAGTTGGTCGAGGAGTTGTTCGAGTGATTGGTCGAGTGTTCGGTCGAGTAGTTGGTCGAGTAGTTGGTCGAGTAGTTGGTCGAGTAGTTGGTCGAGTAGTTGGCCGAGTAGTTGGTCGAGTGATTGGTCGAGTAGTTGGTCGAGTAGTTGGTCGAGTAGATGGTCGAGTGGTCGGTCGAGTAGTTGGTCGAGTAGTGATTGCTCCAGTAGTTGGTCGAGTAGTTGGTCGAGTAGTTGGTCGAGCGATTGGTCAAGTAATTGGTCGAGTAGTTGGTCGAGTAGTTGGTCGAGTAGTTGGTCGAGTAGTTGGTCGAGTGATTGGTCGAGTAGTTGGTCGAGTAGTTGGTCGAGTAGTTGTTCGAGTGATTGGTCGAGTGGTCGGTCGAGTAGTTGGTCGAGTGATTGGTCGAGTAGTTGGTCGAGTAGTTGGTTGAGTAGTTGGTCGAGTAGTTGGTCGAGTAGTTGGTCGAGTGATTGGTCGAGTAGTCGGTCGAGTGGTCGGTCGAGTAGTTGGTCGAGTAGTTGGTCGAGTAGTTGGTCGAGTAGTTGGTCGAGTAGTTGGTCGAGTGATTGGTCGAGTAGTCGGTCGAGTGGTCGGTCGAGTAGTTGGTCGAGTAGTTGGTCGAGTAGTTGGTCGAGTAGATGGTCGAGTAGTTCGTCGAGTAGTTGGTCGAGTAGTTGGTCGAGTAGTTGGTCGAGTTGTTGGTTGAGTAGTTGGTCGAGTAGTTGGTCGAGTAGTTGGTCGAGTGATTGGTCGAGTAGTCGGTCGAGTGGTCGGTCGAGTAGTCGGTCGAGAAGTTGGTCGAGTAGTTGGTCGAGTTGTTGGTCGAGTAGTTGGTCGAGTAGTTATATGAGTGATTGGTCGAGTAGTTGGTCGAGTAGGTAGTCGAGTAGTTAATCGACTGGTTGGACGTTTAGTAAGACGACTTGTTGGTCGACTGGTTGGTCGAGTGGTTGGTCGAGTAGTTGTTCGAGTAGTTGGTTGAGTAGTTGGTCGAGTGATTGGTCGAGTTGTCGGTCGAGTGATTGGTCGAGTAGTTGGTCGAGTAGCTGGTCGAGCGATTGGTCGAGTAGTTGGTCGAGTGATTGGTCGAGTAGTTGGTTGAGGAGTTGGTCGAGTGATTGCTCGAGTAGTTGGTCGAGTAGTTGGTCGAGTAGTTGGTCGAGTAGTTGGTTGAGTAGTTGGTCAAGTAGTTGGTCGAGTAGTTGGTCGAGTAGTTGGTCAAGTAGTTGGTCGAGTAGTTGGTTGAGTAGTTGGTCGGGTAATTGGTCGAGTGATTGGTCGAGTGATTGGTCGAGTAGTCGGTAGAGTGGTCGGTCGAGTAGTTGGTCGAGTAGTTGGTCGAGTATTTGGTCGAGTAGTTGGTCGAGTAGTTGGTCGAGTAGTTGGTCGAGAAGTTGGTCGAGTGATTGGTCGAGTAGTTGGTCGAGTAGTTGGTTGAGTAGTTGGTCGAGTAGTTGGTCGAGTAGTTGGTCGAGTGATTGGTGGAGTAGTCGGTCGAGTGGTCGGTCGAGTAGTTGGTCGAGTAGTTGGTCGAGTAGTTGGTCGAGTAGTTGGTCGAGTAGTTGGTCGAGTAGTTGGTCGAGCGATTGGTCGAGTAGTTGGTCGAGTAGTTGGTCGAGTAGTTGGTCGAGTAGTTGGTTGAGTAGTTGGTCGAGTAGTTGGTCGAGTAGTTGGTCGAGTGATTGGTCGAGTAGTCGGTCGAGTGGTCGGTCGAGTAGTTGGTCGAGTAATTGGTCGAGTAGTTGGTCGAGTAGTTGGTCGAGTAGATGGTCGAGTAGTTGGTCGAGTAGTTGGTCGAGTAGTTGTTCGAGTGATTGGTCGAGTAGTCGGTCGAGTGGTCGGTCGAGTGGTCAGTCGAGTAGTTGGTCGAGTAGTTGGTCGAGTTAATGGTCGAGTAGTTGGTCGAGTAGTTGGTCGAGTAGTTGGTCGAGTGATTGGTCGAGTAGTTGGTCGAGTAGTTGGTCGAGTAGTTGTTCGAGTGATTGGTCGAGTGGTCGGTCGAGTAGTTGGTCGAGTAGTGATTGCTCCAGTAGTTGGTCGAGTAGTTGGTCGAGCGATTGGTCAAGTAATTGGTTGAGTAGTTGGTCGAGTAGTTGGTCGAGTAGTTGGTCGAGTAGTTGGTCGAGTGATTGGTCGAGTAGTTGGTCGAGTAGTTGGTCGAGTAGTTGTTCGAGTGATTGGTCGAGTGGTCGGTCGAGTAGTTGGTCGAGTGATTGGTCGAGTAGTTGGTCGAGTAGTTTGTTGAGTAGTTGGTCGAGTAGTTGGTCGAGTAGTTGGTCGAGTGATTGGTCGAGTAGTCGGTCGAGTGGTCGGTCGAGTAGTTGGTCGAGTAGTTGGTCGAGTAGTTGGTCGAGTAGTTGGTCGAGTAGTTGGTCGAGTGATTGGTCGAGTAGTCGGTCGAGTGGTCGGTCGAGAAGTTGGTCGAGTAGTTGGTCGAGTAGTTGGTCGAGTAGATGGTCGAGTAGTTCGTCGAGTAGTTGGTCGAGTAGTTGGTCGAGTAGTTGGTCGAGTTGTTGGTTGAGTAGTTGGTCGAGTAGTTGGTCGAGTAGTTGGTCGAGTGATTGGTCGAGTAGTCGGTCGAGTGGTCGGTCGAGTAGTCGGTCGAGAAGTTGGTCGAGTAGTTGGTCGAGTAGTTGGTCGAGTAGTTGGTCGAGTAGATGGTCGAGTAGTTGGTCGAGTAGTTGGTCGAGTAGTTGGTCGAGTGATTGGTCGAGTAGTTGGTCGAGTAGTCGGTCGAGTGGTCAGTCGAGTAGTTGGTCGAGTAGTTGGTAGAGTAGTTGGTCGAGTAGATGGTCAAGTAGTTGGTGGAGTAGTTGGTCGAGTAGTTGTTCGAGTGATTGGTCGAGTAGTTGGTCGAGTAGTTGGTCCAGTAGTTGTTCGAGTGATTGGTCGAGTAGCTGGTCGAGTAGATGGTCGAGTGATTGCTCCAGTAGTTGGTCGAGTAGTTGGTCGAGCGATTGGTCGAGTAGTTGGTCAAGTAGTTGGTCGAGTAGTTGGTCGAGTAGTTGGTCGAGTAGTCGGTCGAGTAGTTGGTCGAGTGATTGGTCGAGTAGTTGGTCGAGTAGTTGGTCGAGGAGTTGTTCGAGTGATTGGTCGAGTGTTCGGTCGAGTAGTTGGTCGAGTAGTTGGTCGAGTAGTTGGTCGAGTAGTTGGTCGAGTAGTTGGCCGAGTAGTTGGTCGAGTGATTGGTCGAGTAGTCGGTCGAGTGGTCGGTCGAGTAGTTGGTCGAGTAGTTGGTCGAGTAGTTGGTCGAATAGATGGTCAAGTAGTTGGTCGAGTAGTTGGTCGAGTAGTTGGTCGAGTAGTTGGTCGAGTTGTTGGTCGAGTAGTTGGTCGAGTAGTTATATGAGTGATTGGTCGAGTAGTTGGTCGAGTAGGTAGTCGAGTAGTTAATCGACTGGTTGGACGTTTAGTAAGACGACTTGTTGGTCGACTGGTTGGTCGAGTGGTTGGTCGAGTAGTTGTTCGAGTAGTTGGTTGAGTAGTTGGTCGAGTGATTGGTCGAGTGGTCGGTCGAGTGATTGGTCGAGTAGTTGGTCGAGTAGCTGGTCGAGCGATTGGTCGAGTAGTTGGTCGAGTGATTGGTCGAGTAGTTGGTTGAGGAGTTGGTCGAGTGATTGCTCGAGTAGTTGGTCGAGTAGTTGGTTGAGTAGTTGGTCAAGTAGTTGGTCGAGTAGTTGGTCGAGTAGTTGGTCAAGTAGTTGGTCGAGTAGTTGGTCGAGTAGTTGGTCGAGTAGTTGGTCGAGTAGTTGGTCGAGTAGTTGGTCGAGTAGTTGTTCGAGTGATTGGTCGAGTGGTCGGTCGAGTGGTCGGTCGAGTAGTCGGTCGAGTGGTCGGTCGAGTAGTTGGTCGAGTAGTTGGTCGAGTAGTTGGTCGAGTAGATGGTCGAGTAGTTGGTCGAGTAGTTGGTCGAGTAGTTGGTCGAGTAGTTGGTCGAGTTGTTGGTCGAGTAGTTGGTCGAGTAGTTATTCGAGTGATTGGTCGAGTAATTGGTCGAGTAGTTGGTCGAGTAGTTGGTCGAGTAGTCGGTCGAGTAGTTAGTCGAGTGATTGGTCGAGTAGTTGGTCGAGTAGTTTGTCGAGTAGTTGGTCCAGTAGTCGGTCGAGTAGTTGGTCGATTAGGTAGTCGAGTAGTTGGTCGACTGGTTGGACGACTGGTTTGTCGACTGGTTGGTCGACTGGTTGGTCGAGTGGTTGGTCGAGTAGTTTGTCGAGTAGTTGGTCGAGTATTTGGTCGAGTAGTTGATACAGTAGCTGGTCGAGTGATTGGTCGAGTAGTATGTCGAGTGGTTGGTCGAGTAATTGGTCGAGTGATTGGTCGAGTAATTGCTCGAGCAGTTGTTCGAGTAGTTGGTCGAGTAGTTGGTCGAGTAGTTGGTCGAGAAGTTGGTCGAGTAGTTGGTCAAGTGATTGGTCGAGCAGTTGGTCGAGTAGTTGGTCGAGTAGTTGGTCGAGCGATTGGTCGAGTAGTTGGTCGAGTAGTTGGTCGAGTAGTTGGTCGAGTAGTTGGTTGAGTAGTTGGTCGAGTAGTTGGTCGAGTAGTTGATCGAGTGATTGGTCGAGTAGTCGGTCGAGTGGTTGGTCGAGTAGTTGGTCGACTAATTGGTCGAGTAGTTGGTCGAGTAGTTGGTCGAGTAGATGGTCGAGTAGTTGGTCGAGTATTTGGTCGAGTAGTTGGTCGAGTGATTGGTCGAGTAGTTGGTCGAGTAGTCGGTCGAGTGGTCAGTCGAGTAGTTGGTCGAGTAGTTGGTCGAGTAGTTGGTCGAGTTAATGGTCGAGTAGTTGGTCGAGTAGTTGGTCGAGTAGTTGGTCGAGTGATTGGTCGAGTAGTTGGTCGAGTAGTTGGTCGAGTAGTTGGTCGAGTAGTTGGTCGAGTAGTTGGTTGAGTAGTTGGTCGAGTAGTTGGTCGAGTAGTTGGTCGAGTGATTGGTCGAGTAGTCGGTCGAGTGGTCGGTCGAGTAGTTGGTCGAGTAATTGGTCGAGTAGTTGGTCAAGTAGTTGGTCGAGTAGATGGTCGAGTAGTTGGTCGAGTAGTCGGTCGAGTGGTCAGTCGAGTAGTTGGTCGAGTAGTTGGTCGAGTAGTTGGTCGAGTTAATGGTCGAGTAGTTGGTCGAGTAGTTGGTCGAGTAGTTGGTCGAGTAGTTGGTCGAGAAGTTGGTCGAGTGATTGTTCGAGTAGTTGGTCGAGTAGTTGGTTGAGTAGTTGGTCGAGTAGTTGGTCGAGTAGTTGGTCGAGTGATTGGTGGAGTAGTCGGTCGAGTGGTCGGTCGAGTAGTTGGTCGAGTAGTTGGTCGAGTAGTTGGTCGAGTAGTTGGTCGAGTAGTTGGTCGAGTAGTTGGTCGAGTAGTTGGTTGAGTAGTTGGTCGAGTAGTTGGTCGAGTAGTTGGTCGAGTGATTGGTCGAGTAGTCGGTCGAGTGGTAGGTCGAGTAGTTGGTCGAGTAATTGGTCGAGTAGTTGGTCAAGTAGTTGGTCGAGTAGATGGTCGAGTAGTTGGTCGAGTAGTTGGTCGAGTAGTTGGTCGAGTGATTGGTCGAGTAGTCGGTCGAGTGGTCGGTCGAGTGGTCAGTCGAGTAGTTGGTCGAGTAGTTGGTCGAGTAGTTGGTCGAGTTAATGGTCGAGTAGTTGGACGAGTAGTTGGTCGAGTGATTGGTCGAGTAGTTGGTCGAGTAGTTGGTCGAGTAGTTGTTCGAGTGATTGGTCGAGTGGTCGGTCGAGTGGTCGGTCGAGTAGTTGGTCGAGTAGTTGGTCGAGTAGCTGGTCGAGTAGTTGGTCGAGTGATTGCTCCAGTAGTTGGTCGAGCGATTGGTCAAGTAATTGGTCGAGTAGTTGGTCGAGTAGTTGGTCGAGTGATTGGTCGAGTAGTTGGTCGAGGAGTTGTTCGAGTGATTGGTCGAGTGTTCGGTCGAGTAGTTGGTCGAGTAGTTGGTCGAGTAGTTGGTCGAGTAGTTGACCGAGTAGTTGGTCGAGTGATTGGTCGAGTAGTCGGTCGAGTGGTCGGTCGAGTAGTTGGTCGAGTAGTTGGTCGAGTAGTTGGTCGAATAGATGGTCAAGTAGTTGGTCGAGTAGTTGGTCGAGTAGTTGGTCGAGTAGTTGGTCGAGTTGTTGGTCGAGTAGTTGGTCGAGTAGTTATATGAGTGATTGGTCGAGTAGTTGGTCGAGTAGGTAGTCGAGTAGTTAATCGACTGGTTGGACGTTTAGTAAGACGACTTGTTGGTCGACTGGTTGGTCGAGTGGTTGGTCGAGTAGTTGTTCGAGTAGTTGGTTGAGTAGTTGGTCGAGTGATTGGTCGAGTTGTCGGTCGAGTGATTGGTCGAGTAGTTGGTCGAGTAGCTGGTCGAGCGATTGGTCGAGTAGTTGGTCGAGTGATTGGTCGAGTAGTTGGTTGAGGAGTTGGTCGAGTGATTGCTCGAGTAGTTGGTCGAGTAGTTGGTCGAGTAGTTGGTCGAGTAGTTGGTTGAGTAGTTGGTCAAGTAGTTGGTCGAGTAGTTGGTCGAGTAGTTGGTCAAGTAGTTGGTCGAGTAGTTGGTTGAGTAGTTGGTCGGGTAATTGGTCGAGTGATTGGTCGAGTGATTGGTCGAGTAGTCGGTAGAGTGGTCGGTCGAGTAGTTGGTCGAGTAGTTGGTCGAGTAGTTGGTCGAGTAGTTGGTCGAGTAGTTGGTCGAGTAGTTGGTCGAGAAGTTGGTCGAGTGATTGGTCGAGTAGTTGGTCGAGTAGTTGGTTGAGTAGTTGGTCGAGTAGTTGGTCGAGTAGTTGGTCGAGTGATTGGTGGAGTAGTCGGTCGAGTGGTCGGTCGAGTAGTTGGTCGAGTAGTTGGTCGAGTAGTTGGTCGAGTAGTTGGTCGAGTAGTTGGTCGAGTAGTTGGTCGAGTAGTTGGTCGAGCGATTGGTCGAGTAGTTGGTCGAGTAGTTGGTCGAGTAGTTGGTCGAGTAGTTGGTTGAGTAGTTGGTCGAGTAGTTGGTCGAGTAGTTGGTCGAGTGATTGGTCGAGTAGTCGGTCGAGTGGTCGGTCGAGTAGTTGGTCGAGTAATTGGTCGAGTAGTTGGTCGAGTAGTTGGTCGAGTAGATGGTCGAGTAGTTGGTCGAGTAGTTGGTCGAGTAGTTGTTCGAGTGATTGGTCGAGTAGTCGGTCGAGTGGTCGGTCGAGTGGTCAGTCGAGTAGTTGGTCGAGTAGTTGGTCGAGTTAATGGTCGAGTAGTTGGTCGAGTAGTTGGTCGAGTAGTTGGTCGAGTGATTGGTCGATTAGTTGGTCGAGTAGTTGGTCGAGTAGTTGTTCGAGTGATTGGTCGAGTGGTCGGTCGAGTGGTCGGTCGAGTAGTTGGTCGAGTAGTGATTGCTCCAGTAGTTGGTCGAGTAGTTGGTCGAGCGATTGGTCAAGTAATTGGTCGAGTAGTTGGTCGAGTAGTTGGTCGAGTAGTTGGTCGAGTAGTTGGTCGAGTGATTGGTCGAGTAGTTGGTCGAGTAGTTGGTCGAGTAGTTGTTCGAGTGATTGGTCGAGTGGTCGGTCGAGTAGTTGGTCGAGTGATTGGTCGAGTAGTTGGTCGAGTAGTTGGTTGAGTAGTTGGTCGAGTAGTTGGTCGAGTAGTTGGTCGAGTGATTGGTCGAGTAGTCGGTCGAGTGGTCGGTCGAGTAGTTGGTCGAGTAGTTGGTCGAGTAGTTGGTCGAGTAGTTGGTCGAGTAGTTGGTCGAGTGATTGGTCGAGTAGTCGGTCGAGTGGTCGGTCGAGTAGTTGGTCGAGTAGTTGGTCGAGTAGTTGGTCGAGTAGATGGTCGAGTAGTTCGTCGAGTAGTTGGTCGAGTAGTTGGTCGAGTAGTTGGTCGAGTTGTTGGTTGAGTAGTTGGTCGAGTAGTTGGTCGAGTAGTTGGTCGAGTGATTGGTCGAGTAGTCGGTCGAGTGGTCGGTCGAGTAGTCGGTCGAGAAGTTGGTCGAGTAGTTGGTCGAGTAGTTGGTCGAGTAGTTGGTCGAGTAGATGGTCGAGTAGTTGGTCGAGTAGTTGGTCGAGTAGTTGGTCGAGTGATTGGTCGAGTAGTTGGTCGAGTAGTCGGTCGAGTGGTCAGTCGAGTAGTTGGTCGAGTAGTTGGTAGAGTAGTTGGTCGAGTAGATGGTCAAGTAGTTGGTGGAGTAGTTGGTCGAGTAGTTGTTCGAGTGATTGGTCGAGTAGTTGGTCGAGTAGTTGGTCCAGTAGTTGTTCGAGTGATTGGTCGAGTAGATGGTCGAGTGATTGCTCCAGTAGTTGGTCGAGTAGTTGGTCGAGCGATTGGTCGAGTAGTTGGTCAAGTAGTTGGTCGAGTAGTTGGTCGAGTAGTTGGTCGAGTAGTCGGTCGAGTAGTTGGTCGAGTGATTGGTCGAGTAGTTGGTCGAGTAGTTGGTCGAGGAGTTGTTCGAGTGATTGGTCGAGTGTTCGGTCGAGTAGTTGGTCGAGTAGTTGGTCGAGTAGTTGGTCGAGTAGTTGGTCGAGTAGTTGGCCGAGTAGTTGGTCGAGTGATTGGTCGAGTAGTTGGTCGAGTAGTTGGTCGAGTAGATGGTCGAGTGGTCGGTCGAGTAGTTGGTCGAGTAGTGATTGCTCCAGTAGTTGGTCGAGTAGTTGGTCGAGTAGTTGGTCGAGCGATTGGTCAAGTAATTGGTCGAGTAGTTGGTCGAGTAGTTGGTCGAGTAGTTGGTCGAGTAGTTGGTCGAGTGATTGGTCGAGTAGTTGGTCGAGTAGTTGGTCGAGTAGTTGTTCGAGTGATTGGTCGAGTGGTCGGTCGAGTAGTTGGTCGAGTGATTGGTCGAGTAGTTGGTCGAGTAGTTGGTTGAGTAGTTGGTCGAGTAGTTGGTCGAGTAGTTGGTCGAGTGATTGGTCGAGTAGTCGGTCGAGTGGTCGGTCGAGTAGTTGGTCGAGTAGTTGGTCGAGTAGTTGGTCGAGTAGTTGGTCGAGTAGTTGGTCGAGTGATTGGTCGAGTAGTCGGTCGAGTGGTCGGTCGAGTAGTTGGTCGAGTAGTTGGTCGAGTAGTTGGTCGAGTAGATGGTCGAGTAGTTCGTCGAGTAGTTGGTCGAGTAGTTGGTCGAGTAGTTGGTCGAGTTGTTGGTTGAGTAGTTGGTCGAGTAGTTGGTCGAGTAGTTGGTCGAGTGATTGGTCGAGTAGTCGGTCGAGTGGTCGGTCGAGTAGTCGGTCGAGAAGTTGGTCGAGTAGTTGGTCGAGTAGTTGGTCGAGTAGTTGGTCGAGTAGATGGTCGAGTAGTTGGTCGAGTAGTTGGTCGAGTAGTTGGTCGAGTGATTGGTCGAGTAGTTGGTCGAGTAGTCGGTCGAGTGGTCAGTCGAGTAGTTGGTCGAGTAGTTGGTAGAGTAGTTGGTCGAGTAGATGGTCAAGTAGTTGGTGGAGTAGTTGGTCGAGTAGTTGTTCGAGTGATTGGTCGAGTAGTTGGTCGAGTAGTTGGTCCAGTAGTTGTTCGAGTGATTGGTCGAGTAGCTGGTCGAGTAGATGGTCGAGTGATTGCTCCAGTAGTTGGTCGAGTAGTTGGTCGAGCGATTGGTCGAGTAGTTGGTCAAGTAGTTGGTCGAGTAGTTGGTCGAGTAGTTGGTCGAGTAGTCGGTCGAGTAGTTGGTCGAGTGATTGGTCGAGTAGTTGGTCGAGTAGTTGGTCGAGGAGTTGTTCGAGTGATTGGTCGAGTGTTCGGTCGAGTAGTTGGTCGAGTAGTTGGTCGAGTAGTTGGTCGAGTAGTTGGTCGAGTAGTTGGCCGAGTAGTTGGTCGAGTGATTGGTCGAGTAGTCGGTCGAGTGGTCGGTCGAGTAGTTGGTCGAGTAGTTGGTCGAGTAGTTGGTCGAATAGATGGTCAAGTAGTTGGTCGAGTAGTTGGTCGAGTAGTTGGTCGAGTAGTTGGTCGAGTTGTTGGTCGAGTAGTTGGTCGAGTAGTTATATGAGTGATTGGTCGAGTAGTTGGTCGAGTAGGTAGTCGAGTAGTTAATCGACTGGTTGGACGTTTAGTAAGACGACTTGTTGGTCGACTGGTTGGTCGAGTGGTTGGTCGAGTAGTTGTTCGAGTAGTTGGTTGAGTAGTTGGTCGAGTGATTGGTCGAGTGGTCGGTCGAGTGATTGGTCGAGTAGTTGGTCGAGTAGCTGGTCGAGCGATTGGTCGAGTAGTTGGTCGAGTGATTGGTCGAGTAGTTGGTTGAGGAGTTGGTCGAGTGATTGCTCGAGTAGTTGGTCGAGTAGTTGGTCGAGTAGTTGGTTGAGTAGTTGGTCAAGTAGTTGGTCGAGTAGTTGGTCGAGTAGTTGGTCAAGTAGTTGGTCGAGTAGTTGGTTGAGTAGTTGGTCGGGTAATTGGTCGAGTGATTGGTCGAGTGATTGGTCGAGTAGTCGGTAGAGTGGTCGGTCGAGTAGTTGGTCGAGTAGTTGGTCGAGTAGTTGGTCGAGTAGTTGGTCGAGTAGTTGTTCGAGTGATTGGTCGAGTGGTCGGTCGAGTGGTCGGTCGAGTAGTCGGTCGAGTGGTCGGTCGAGTAGTTGGTCGAGTAGTTGGTCGAGTAGTTGGTCGAGTAGATGGTCGAGTAGTTGGTCGAGTAGTTGGTCGAGTAGTTGGTCGAGTAGTTGGTCGAGTTGTTGGTCGAGTAGTTGGTCGAGTAGTTATTCGAGTGATTGGTCGAGTAATTGGTCGAGTAGTTGGTCGAGTAGTTGGTCGAGTAGTCGGTCGAGTAGTTAGTCGAGTGATTGGTCGAGTAGTTGGTCGAGTAGTTTGTCGAGTAGTTGGTCCAGTAGTCGGTCGAGTAGTTGGTCGATTAGGTAGTCGAGTAGTTGGTCGACTGGTTGGACGACTGGTTTGTCGACTGGTTGGTCGACTGGTTGGTCGAGTGGTTGGTCGAGTAGTTTGTCGAGTAGTGGGTCGAGTATTTGGTCGAGTAGTTGATACAGTAGCTGGTCGAGTGATTGGTCGAGTAGTATGTCGAGTGGTTGGTCGAGTAATTGGTCGAGTGATTGGTCGAGTAATTGCTCGAGCAGTTGTTCGAGTAGTTGGTCGAGTAGTTGGTCGAGTAGTTGGTCGAGAAGTTGGTCGAGTAGTTGGTCAAGTGATTGGTCGAGCAGTTGGTCGAGTAGTTGGTCGAGTAGTTGGTCGAGCGATTGGTCGAGTAGTTGGTCGAGTAGTTGGTCGAGTAGTTGGTCGAGTAGTTGGTTGAGTAGTTGGTCGAGTAGTTGGTCGAGTAGTTGATCGAGTGATTGGTCGAGTAGTCGGTCGAGTGGTTGGTCGAGTAGTTGGTCGAGTAATTGGTCGAGTAGTTGGTCGAGTGATTGGTCGAGTAGTTGGTCGAGGAGTTGTTCGAGTGATTGGTCGAGTGTTCGGTCGAGTAGTTGGTCGAGTAGTTGGTCGAGTAGTTGGTCGAGTAGTTGGTCGAGTAGTTGACCGAGTAGTTGGTCGAGTGATTGGTCGAGTAGTCGGTCGAGTGGTCGGTC
>JANLBV010000105.1:0-28000 GCA_029849275.1 Papilio elwesi
TACTCGGCCAACTACTCGACCAACTACTCGACCGACCACTCGACCGACTTCTCCACCAATCACTCGACCAATTACTCGACCAACTACTCGACCAACTACTCAACCAACTACTCGACCAACTACTCGACCAACTACTCGACCCACCACTCGACCGACTTCTCGACCAATCACTAAACCAATCGCTCGACCAACTACTCGACCAGCTGCTCGACCAACTACTCGACCAACCACTCGACGGACCACTCGACGGACCACTCGACCAATCACTCGAACAACTACTCGACCAACTACTCGACCAACTACTCGACCAATCACTGGACCAACTACTCGACCAACTACTCGACCAACTACTTGACCATCTACTCGACCAACTACTCGACCAACTACTCGACCAACTACTCGACCGACCACTCGACCGACTACTCGACCAATCACTCGACCAACTACTCGACCAACTACTCGACCAACTACTCGACCAACTACTCGACCAACTACTCGACCAACTACTCGATCAATCACTCGACCAACTACTCGACCAACTACTCGACCAATCACTCGACCAATCGCTCGACCAACTACTCGACCAACTACTCGTCTAATTACTCGACCAACTACTCGACCAACTACTGGAGCAATCACTCGACCAACTACTCGACCAACTACTCGACCAACTACTCGACCAACTACTCGACCGACCACTCGACCGACCACTCGACCAATCACTCGACCAACTACTCGACGAACTACTCGACCAACTACTCGACTAATTACTCAAGCAACTACACTACCAATCACTCGACCAACTACTCGACCAACTACTAGACCAACTACTCGACCAATCACTCGACCAACTACTGGAGCAATCACTCGACCAACTCCTCGACCAGCTACTCGACCAACTACTCGACCGACCACTCGACCGACCACTCGACCAATCACTCGAACAACTACTCGACCAACTACTCGACCAACTACTCGACCAATCACTCGACCAACTACTCGACCAACTACTCGACCAACTACTCGACCATTTACTCGACCAATCACTCGACCAACTACTCGACCAACTACTCGTACGACCACTCGACCGACTACTCGACCAATCACTCGACCAACTACTCGACCAACTACTCGACCAACTACTCAACCAACTATTCGACCAACTACTCGACCAACTACTCGACCAACTACTCGACCAATCGCTCGATCAACTACTCGACCAACTACTCGACCAACTACTCGGCCAACTACTCGACCAACTACTCGACCGACCACTCGACCGACTTCTCCACCAATCACTCGACCAATTACTCGACCAACTACTCGACCAATTACTCAACCAACTACTCGACCAACTACTCGACCAACTACTCGACCCACCACTCGACCGACTTCTCGACCAATCACTAAACCAATCGCTCGACCAACTACTCGACCAACTACTCGACTAATCACTCGACCAACTACTCGACCAACAACTCGACCAACTGCTCGTCCAACTACTCGACCAACTACTCGACCAACTACTCGACCAACTACTCGACCAACTACTCGACCGACCACTCGACCGACTACTCAACCAACTACTCTACCAACTACTCGACCACCTACTCGACCGACTACTCGACCAACTACTCGACCAACTACTCGACCCACTAGTTGACCAACTACTCAACCAACTACTCGACCAACTACTTGACCGACTACTCGACAAATCACTCGACCAACTACTCGACCAACTACTCGACCAACTACTCAACCAACTACTCGACCAATCACACGACCAACTACTCAACCGACCACTCGACCGACCACTCGACCAATCACTTGAACAACTACTCGACCAACTACTCGACCAACTACTCGACCAATCACTCGACCAACTACTCGACCAACTACTCGATCAATCACTCGACCAAATACTCGACCAACTACTCGACCAATCACTCGACCAACTACTCGACCAACTACTCAACCAACTACTCGACCAACTACTCGACCAACTACTCGACCAACTACTCGACCGACCACTCGACCGACTACTCGACCAATCACTCGACCCACTACTCGACCAACTACTCGACCAACTACTCAACCAACTACTCAACCAACTACTCGACCAATCACTCGACCAACTACTCGACCACCTACTCAACCAACTACTCTACCAACTACTCGACCCACTACTCGACCAACTTCTCGACCAACTACTCAACCAACTACTCAACCAACTACTCGACCAACTACTCGACCAATCACTCGACCAATCACTCGACCAACTACTCGACCAACTTCTCGACCAACTACTCGACCAACTACTCGTCCAACTACTCGACCAACTACTCGACCAGCTACTCGACCAACTATTCGACCAATTACTCGACCAACTACTCGACCAACTACTCGACTAATTACTCAACCAACTACTCGACCGACCACTCGACCGACCACTCGACCAATCACTCGAACAACTACTCGACCAACTACTCGACCAACTACTCGACCAATCACTCGACCAACTACTCGACCAACTACTCGACCAACTACTCGACCATCTACTCGACCAACTACTCGACCAACTACTCGACCAATTACTCGACCCACCACTCGACCGACTTCTCGACCAATCACTAAACCAATCGCTCGACCAACTGCTCGACCAGCTACTCGACCAACTACTCGACCAACTACTAGACCAACTACTCGACCAATCACTCGACCAACTACTGGAGCAATCACTCAACCAACTACTCGACCAGCTACTCGACCAACTACTCGACCGACCACTCGACCGACCACTCGACCAATCACTCGAACAACTACTCGACCAACTACTCGACCAACTACTAAACCAACTACTCGACCAACTACTCGACCGACTACTCGACCAATCACTCGACCAACTACTCGAGCAATCGCTCGACCAACTACTCGACTAACTACTCGACCAACTTCTCGACCAACAACTCGACCAACTACTCGACCAACTACTCTACCAACTACTCGGCCAACTGCTCGACCAACTACTCGACCAACTACTCGACCAACTACTCGAACAACTACTCGACCAATCACTCGACCAACTACTCGACCACCTACTCGACCAAATACTGAACCAACTACTCGACCAACTACTCGACCAATCACTCGACCAACTACTCGACCAACATCTCGACCAACTACTCGACCAACTACTCGACCAACTACTCGACCAACTACTCGACCAACTACTCGACTTACCACTCGACCGACTACTCGACCAACTACTCGACCAATCACTCGACCAACTACTCGACCAACTACTCGACAAACTACTCGACCACCTACTCGACCAACTACTCGACCAACTACTCGACCAACTACTAGACCAACTACTCGACCGACCACTCAACCGACTACTCGACCAATCACTCGACCAACTACTCGACCAACCACTCGACCAACTACTCGACCAACTACTCAACCAACTACTCGACCAACTACTCGACCAACTACTCGACCAACTACTCGACCAATCGGTCGACCAACTACTCGACCAACTACTCGACCAACTACTCGACCAACTACTCGACCAACTACTCGACCAATCGCTCGACCAACTACTCGACCACCTACTCGACCAACTACTCGACGAGCTACTCGATCAACTGCTCAACCAACTACTTGACCAACAACTCGACCAATCACTCGACCAATCACTCGAACAACTACTCGACCAACTACTCGACCAACTACTCGACCAACTACTCGACCAACTACTAGACCAACTACTCGACCAATCACTCGACCAACTACTGGAGCAATCACTCGACCAACTACTCGACCAGCTACTCGACCAACTACTCGACCGACCACTCGACCGACCACTCGACCAATCACTCGAACAACTACTCGACCAACTACTCGACCAACTACTCGACCAACTACTCGACCATTTACTCGACCAATCACTCGACCAACTACTCGACCAACTACTCGACCGACCACTCGACCGACTACTCGACCAATCACTCGACCAACTACTCGACCAACTACTCGACCAGCTACTCAACCAACTATTCGACCAACTACTCGACCAACTACTCGACCAACTACTCGACCAATCGCTCGACCAACTACTCGACCAACTACTCGACCAACTACTCGACCAACTACTCGACCAACTACTTGACCAACAACTCGACCAATCACTCGACCAACTACTTGACCCACTACTCGACCATCTACTAAACCAACTACTCGACCAACTACTCGACCGACTACTCGACCAATCACTCGACCAACTACTCGAGCAATCGCTCGACCAACTACTCGACTAACTACTCGACCAACTACTCGACCAACAACTCGACCAACTACTCGACCAACTACTCGACCAACTACTCGGCCAACTGCTCGACCAACTACTCGACCAACTACTCGACCAACTACTCGAACAACTACTCGACCAATCACTCGACCAACTACTCGACCAACTACTCGACCAAATACTGAACCAACTACTCGACCAACTACTCGACCAATCACTCGACCAACTACTCGACCAACATCTCGACCAACTACTCGACCAACTACTCGACCAACTACTCGACCAACTACTCGACCAACTACTCGACTTACCACTCGACCGACTACTCGACCAACTACTCGACCAATCACTCGACCAACTACTCGACCAACTACTCGACCAACTACTCGACCACCTACTCGACCAACTACTCGACCAACTACTCGACCAACTACTAGACCAACTACTCGACCGACCACTCGACCGACTACTCGACCAATCACTCGACCAACTACTCGACCAACCACTCGACCAACTACTCGACCAACTACTCAACCAACTACTCGACCAACTACTCGACCAACTACTCGACCAACTACTCGACCAATCGCTCGACCAACTACTCGACCAACTACTCGACCAACTACTCGACCAACTACTCGACCAATCGCTCGACCAACTACTCGACCGACCACTCGACCTACCACTCGGCCAATCACTCGACCAACTACTCGACCACCTACTTGACCTACCACTCGACGAGCTACTCGACCAACTACTCGACCAACCACTCGACCGACCACTCGACCAATCACTCGACCAACTACTCAACCAACTACTTGACCAACAACTCGACCAATCACTCGACCAACTACTTGACCCACTACTCGACCAACTACTAAACCAACTACTCGACCAACTACTCGACCGACCACTCGAGCGACTACTCGACCAATCACTCGACCAACTACTCGACCAACTACTCAACCAACTACTCAACCAACTACTTGACCAATCACTCGACCAACTACTCGACCACCTACTCAACCAACTACTCTACCAACTACTCGACCAACTACTCGACCAACTACTCGACCAACTACTCGACCGACCACTCGACCAATCACTCGAACAACTACTCGACCAACTACTCGACCAATCACTCGACCAACTACTCGACCAATCGCTCGACCAACTACTCGACCAACTACTCGACCAACTACTCGACCAACTACTCGACCAACTACTCGACCAACTACTCGACCAACTACTCGACCAACTACTCGACCAACTACTCGACCAACTACTCGACCAACTACTCGACTTACCACTCGACCGACTACTCGACCAACTACTCGACCAATCACTCGACCAACTACTCGACCAACTACTCGACCAACTCCTCGACCACCTACTCGACCAACTACTCGAACAACTACTCGACTAACTACTCGACCAACTACTCGACCAACTACTCGACCAACTACTCGACCGACCACTCGACCGACCACTCGACCAATCACACGACCAACTACTCGACGAACTACTCGACCAACTACTCGACTAATTACTCAACCAACTACACGACCAATCACTCGACCAACTACTCGACCAACTACTAGACCAACTACTCGACCAATCACTCGACCAACTACTGGAGCAATCACTCAACCAACTACTCGACCAGCTACTCGACCAACTACTCGACCGACCACTCGACCGACCACTCGACCAATCACTCGAACAACTACTCGACCAACTACTCGACCAACTACTCGACCAATCACTCGACCAACTACTCGACCAACTACTCGACCAACTACTCGACCATTTACTCGACCAATCACTCGACCAACTACTCGACCAACTACTCGACCGACCACTCGACCGACTACTCGACCAATCACTCGACCAACTACTCGACCAACTACTCGACCAACTACTCAACCAACTATTCGACCAACTACTCGACCAACTACTCGACCAACTACTCGACCAATCGCTCGACCAACTACTCGACCAACTACTCGACCAACTACTCGGCCAACTACTCGACCAACTACTCGACCGACCACTCGACCGACTTCTCCACCAATCACTCGACCAACTACTCGACCAACTACTCGACCAACTACTCAACCAACTACTAGACCAACTACTCGACCAACAACTCGACCAACTACTTGACCAACAACTCGACCAATCACTCGACCAACTACTTGACCCACTACTCGACCAACTACTAAACCAACTACTCGACCAACTACTCGACCGACCACTCGACCGACTACTCGACCAATCACTCGACCAACTACTCGACCAACTACTCGACCAACTACTCGACCGACCACTCGACCGACTACTCGACCAATCACTCGACCAATCGCTCGACCAACTACTCGACCAACTACTCGTCTAATTACTCGACCAACTACTCGACCAACTACTGGAGCAATCACTCGACCAACTACTCTACCAACTACTCGACCAACTACTCGACCAACTACTCGACCAACTACTCGACCGACCACTCGACCGACCACTCGACCAATCACTCGACCAACTACTCGACGAACTACTCGACCAACTACTCGACTAATTACTCAACCAACTACACGACCAATCACTCGACCAACTACTCGACCAACTACTAGACCAACTACTCGACCAATCACTCGACCAACTACTGGAGCAATCACTCGACCAACTACTCGACCAGCTACTCGACCAACTACTCGACCAACCACTCGACCGACCACTCGACCAATCACTCGAACAACTACTCGACCAAATACTCGACCAACTACTCGACCAACTACTCGACCATTTACTCGACCAATCACTCGACCAACTACTCGACCGACCACTCGACCGACCACTCGACCAATCACTCGAACAACTACTCGACCAACTACTCGACCAAATACTCGACCAACTACTCGACCAACTACTCGACCATTTACTCGACCAATCACTCGACCAACTACTCGACCGACCACTCGACCGACCACTCGACCAATCACTCGAACAACTACTCGACCAACTACTCGACCAACTACTCGACCAACTACTCGACCATTTACTCGACCAATCACTCGACCAACTACTCGACCAACTACTCGACCGACCACTCGACCGACTACTCGACCAATCACTCGACCAACTACTCGACCAACTACTCGACCAACTACTCAACCAACTATTCGACCAACTACTCGACCAACTACTCGACCGACCACTCGACCGACCACTCGACCAATCACTCGAACAACTACTCGACCAACTACTCGACCAACTACTCGACCAACTACTCGACCATTTACTCGACCAATCACTCGACCAACTACTCGACCGACCACTCGACGGCCACTCGACCAATCACTCGAACAACTACTCGACCAACTACTCGACCAACTACTCGACCAACTACTCGACCATTTACTCGACCAATCACTCGACCAACTACTCGACCAACTACTCGACCGACCACTCGACCGACTACTCGACCAATCACTCGACCAACTACTCGACCAACTACTCGACCAACTACTCAACCAACTATTCGACCAACTACTCGACCAACTACTCGACCAACTACTCGACCAATCGCTCGACCAACTACTCGACCAACTACTCGACCAACTACTCGGCCAACTACTCGACCAACTACTCGACCGACCACTCGACCGACTTCTCCACCAATCACTCGACCAACTACTCGAACAACTACTCGACCAACTACTCAACCAACTACTCGACCAACTACTCGACCAACTACTCGACCAACTACTCGACCAACTACTTGACCAACAACTCAACCAATCACTCGACCAACTACTTGACCCACTACTCGACCAACTACTAAACCAACTACTCGACCAACTACTCGACAGACCACTCGACCGACTACTCGACCAATCACTCGACCAACTACTCGACCAACTACTCAACCAACTACTGAACCAACTACTCAACCAACTACTCGACCAATCACTCGACCAACTACTCGACCACCTACTCAACCAACTACTCTACCAACTACTCGACCAACTACTCGACCAACTACTCGACCAACTACTCGACCGACCACTCGACCAATCACTCGAACAACTACTCGACCAACTACTCGACCAATCACTTGACCAACTACTCGACCAATCGCTCGACCAACTACTCGACCAACTACTCGACCAACTACTCGACCAACTACTCGACCAACTACTCGACCACCTACTCAACCAACTACTCTACCAACTACTCGACCAACTACTCGACCAACTACTCGACCAACTACTCGACCGACCACTCGACCAATCACTCGAACAACTACTCGACCAACTACTCGACCAATCACTCGACCAACTACTCGACCAATCGCTCGACCAACTACTCGACCAACTACTCGACCAACTACTCGACCAACTACTCGACCAACTACTGTACCAACTACTCGACCAACTACTCGACCAACTACTCGACCAACTACTCGACCAACTACTCGACCAACTACTCGACCAACTACTCGACCAACTACTCGACCATCTACTCCACCAACTACTCGACCAACTACTCGACCAACTACTCGATCAATCACTCGACCAACTACTCGACCAACTACTCGACCAACTACTCGACCAATCGCTCGACCAACTACTCGACCAACTACTCGACCAACTACTCGACCTACTACTCGACCAACTACTCGACCAACTACTCGACCAACTACTCGACCAACTACTCGACCAACTACTCGACAAACTACTCAACCAACTACACGACCAATCACTCGACCAACTACTCGACCAACTACTAGACCAACTACTCGACCAATCACTCGACCAACTACTGGAGCAATCACTCAACCAACTACTCGACCAGCTACTCGACCAACTACTCGACCGACCACTCGACCGACCACTCGACCAATCACTCGAACAACTACTCGACCAACTACTCGACCAACTACTCGACCAACTACTCGACCAACTACTCGACCAACTACTCGACCAATCGCTCGACCAACTACTCGACCGACCACTCGACCTACCACTCGGCCAATCACTCGACCAACTACTCGACCACCTACTTGACCTACCACTCGACGAGCTACTCGACCAACTACTCGACCAACCACTCGACCGACCACTCGACCAATCACTCGACCAACTACTCAACCAACTACTTGACCCACTACTCGACCAACTACTAAACCAACTACTCGACCAACTACTCGACCGACCACTCGAGCGAATACTCGACCAATCACTCGACCAACTACTCGACCAACTACTCGACCAACTACTCAACCAACTACTCAACCAACTACTTGACCAATCACTCGACCAACTACTCGACCACCTACTCAACTAAGTACTCTACCAACTACTCGACCAACTACTCGACCAACTACTCGACCAACTACTCAACCAACTACTCGACCAACTACTCGACCAACTACTCGACCAACTACTCGACCAATCGCTCGACCAACTACTCGACCAACTACTCAACCAACTACTCAACCAACTACTTTACCAATCACTCGACCAACTACTCGACCACCTACTCAACCATCTACTCTACCAACTACTCGACCAACTACTCGACCAACTACTCGACCAACTACTCGACCGACCACTCGACCAATCACTCGAACAACTACTCGACCAACTACTCGACCAATCACTCGACCAACTACTCGACCAGCTACTCGACCAACTACTCGACCAACTACTCGACCAACTACTCGACCAACTACTCGACCAACTACTCGACCAACTACTCGACCAACTACTCGACCAACTACTCGACCAACTACTCGACCAACTACTCGACCAACTACTCGACTTACCACTCGACCGACTACTCGACCAACTACTCGACCAATCACTCGACCAACTACTCGACCAACTACTCGACCAACTACTCGACCACCTACTCGACCAACTACTCGACCAACTACTCGACCAACTACTCGACCAACTACTCGACCAACTACTCGACCGACCACTCGACCGACCACTCGACCAATCACTCGACCAACTACTCGACGAACTACTCGACCAACTACTCGACTAATTACTCAACCAACTACACGACCAATCACTCGACCAACTACTCGACCAACTACTAGACCAACTACTCGACCAATCACTCGACCAACTACTGGAGCAATCACTCAACCAACTACTCGACCAGCTACTCGACCAACTACTCGACCGACCACTCGACCGACCACTCGACGAATCACTCGAACAACTACTCGACCAACTACTCGACCAACTACTCGACCAATCACTCGACCAACTACTCGACCAACTACTCGACCGACCACTCGACCGACTACTCGACCAATCACTCGACCAACTACTCGACCAACTACTCGACCAACTACTCAACCAACTATTCGACCAACTACTCGACCAACTACTCGACCAACTACTCGACCAATCGCTCGACCAACTACTCGACCAACTACTCGACCAACTACTCGGCCAACTACTCGACCAACTACTCGACCGACCACTCGACCGACTTCTCCACCAATCACTCGACCAACTACTCGACCAACTACTCAACCAACTACTAGACCAACTACTCGACCAACAACTCGACCAACTACTTGACCAACAACTCGACCAATCACTCGACCAACTACTTGACCCACTACTCGACCAACTACTAAACCAACTACTCGACCAACTACTCGACCGACCACTCGACCGACTACTCGACCAATCACTCGACCAACTACTCGACCAACTACTCGACCGACCACTCGACCGACTACTCGACCAATCACTCGACCAACTACTCGACCAACTACTCGACCAACTACTCGACCAACTACTCGACCGACCACTCGACCGACTACTCAACCAATCACTCGACCAATCGCTCGACTAACTACTCGACCAACTACTCGTCTAATTACTCGACCAACTACTCGACCAACTACTGGAGCAATCACTCGACCAACTACTCGACCAACTACTCGACCAACTACTCGACCAACTACTCGACCGACCACTCGACCGACCACTCGACCAATCACTCGACCAACTACTCGACGAACTACTCGACCAACTACTCGACTAATTACTCAACCAACTACACGACCAATCACTCGACCAACTACTCGACCAACTACTAGACCAACTACTCGACCAATCAATCGACCAACTACTGGAGCAATCACTCGACCAACTACTCGACCAGCTACTCGACCAACTACTCGACCGACCACTCGACCGACCACTCGCCCAATCACTCGAACAACTACTTGACCAACTACTCGACCAACTACTTGACCAACTACTCGACCAACTACTCGACCAATCACTCGACCAATCACTCGACCAACTACTCGACCAACTTCTCGACCAACTACTCGACCAACTACTCGACCAACTTCTCGACCAACTACTCGACCAACTACTCGACCAATCACTCGTCCAACTACTCGAGCAATCGCTCGACCAACTACTCGACTAACTACTCGACCAACTACTCGACCAACAACTCGACCATCTACTCGACCAACTACTCGACCAACTACTCGGCCAACTGCTCGACCAACTACTCGACCAACTACTCGACCAACTACTCGAACAACTACTCGACCAATCACTCGACCAACTACTCGACCAACTACTCGACCAAATACTGAACCAACTACTCGACCAACTACTCGACCAATCACTCGACCAACTACTCGACCAACATCTCGACCAACTACTCGACCAACTACTCGACCAACTACTCGACCAACTACTCGACCAACTACTCGACTTACCACTCGACCGACTACTCGACCAACTACTCGACCAATCACTCGACCAACTACTCGACCAACTACTCGACCAACTACTAGACCAACTACTCGACCGACCACTCAACCGACTACTCGACCAATCACTCGACCAACTACTCGACCAACCACTCGACCAACTACTCGACCAACTACTCAACCAACTACTCGACCAACTACTCGACCAACTACTCGACCAACTACTCGACCAATCGGTCGACCAACTACTCGACCAACTACTCGACCAACTACTCGACCAATCGCTCGACCAACTACTCGACCAACATCTCGACCAACTACTCGACCAACTACTCGACCAACTACTCGACCAACTACTCGACTTACCACTCGACCGACTACTCGACCAACTACTCGACCAATCACTCGACCAACTACTCGACCAACTACTCGACCAACTACTCGACCACCTACTCGACCAACTACTCGACCAACTACTCGACCAACTACTAGGCCAACTACTCGACCGACCACTCAACCGACTACTCGACCAATCACTCGACCAAATACTCGACCAACCACTCGACCAACTACTCGACCAACTACTCAACCAACTACTCGACCAACTACTCGACCAACTACTCGACCAACTACTCGACCAATCGGTCGACCAACTACTCGACCAACTACTTGACCAACAACTCGACCAATCACTCGACCAACTACTTGACCAACTACTCGACCAACTACTCGACCAACTACTCGACCAACTACTCGACAAACTACTCGACCAACTACTCGACCAACTACTCGACCAACTACTCGACCAACTACTCAACCAACTACTCGACCAACTACTCGACCAACTACTCGACCAACTACTCGACCAATCGGTCGACCAACTACTCGACCAACTACTTGACCAACAACTCGACCAATCACTCGACCAACTACTTGACCAACTACTCGACCAACTACTCGACCAACTACTCGACCAACTACTCGACCAACTACTCGACCAACTACTCGACCAACTACTCGACCAACTACTCGACCAACTTCGCGACCAACTACTCGACCAACTACTCGACCATCTACTCGACCAACTACTCGACCAACTACTCGACCAACTACTCGACCGACCACTCGACCGACTACTCGACCAATCACTCGACCACCTACTCGACCAACTACTCGACAAACTACTCGACCAACTACTCGACCAACTACTCGACCAACTACTCGACCAACTACTCGATCAATCACTCGACCAACTACTCGACCAACTACTCGACCAATCACTCGACCAACTACTCGACCAACTACTCGACCAACTACTCGACCAACTACTTGACCAACTACTCGACCAACTACTCGACCAATCACTCGACCAATCACTCGACCAACTACTCGACCAACTTCTCGACCAACTACTCGACCAACTACTTGTCCAACTACTCGACCAATTACTCGACCAACTACTCGACCAATCACTCGACCAATCACTCGAACAACTACTCGACCAACTTCTCGACCAACTACTCGACCAACTACTCGACCATCTACTCGACCAACTACTCGACCAACTACTCGACCAACTACTCGACCGACCACTCGACCGACTACTCGACCAATCACTCGACCACCTACTCGACCAACTACTCGACCGACTACTCGACCAACTACTCGACCAACTACTCGACCAACTACTCGACCAACTACTCGACCAACTACTCGACCAACTACTCGACCAACTACTCGTCCAACTACTCGACCAACTACTCGACCAACTACTCGACCAATCGCTCGACCAACTACTCGACCAACTACTAGACCAACTACTCGACCAATCACTCGACCAACTACTGGAGCAATCACTCGACCAACTGCTCGACCAGCTGCTCGACCAACTACTCGACCAACCACTCGACGGACCACTCGACCAATCACTCGACCAACTACTCGACCAACTACTCGACCAACTACTCGACCAACTACTCGACCAACTACTCGACCAACTACTCGACCAACTACTCGACCAATCGCTCGACCAACTACTCGACCAACTACTAGACCAACTACTCGACCAATCACTCGACCAACTACTGGAGCAATCACTCGACCAACTGCTCGACCAGCTGCTCGACCAACTACTCGACCAACCACTCGACGGACCACTCGACCAATCACTCGACCAACTACTCGACCAACTACTCGACCAACTACTCGACCAACTACTCGACCAACTACTCGACCGACCACTCGACCGACTACTCGACCAATCACTCGACCACCTACTCGACCAACTACTCGACCAACTACTCGACCAACTACTCGACCAACTACTTGACCAACTACTCGACCAACTACTCGACCAATCACTCGACCAATCACTCGACCAACTACTCGACAAACTTCTCGACCAACTACTCGACCAACTACTTGTCCAACTACTCGACCAACTACTCGACCAACTACTCGACCAATCACTCGACCAATCACTCGACCAACTACTCGACCAACTTCTCGACCAACTACTCGACCAACTACTCGACCATCTACTCGACCAACTACTCGACCAACTACTCGACCAACTACTCGACCGACCACTCGACCGACTACTCGACCAATCACTCGACCACCTACTCGACCAACTACTCGACCAACTACTCGACCAACTACTCGACCAACTACTCGACCAACTACTCGACCAACTACTCGATCAATCACTCGACCAACTACTCGACCAACTACTCGACCAATCACTCGACCAATCGCTCGACCAACTACTCGACCAACTACTCGTCTAATTACTCGACCAACTACTCGACCAACTACTGGAGCAATCACTCGACCAACTACTCGACCAATCACTCGACCAACTACTCGACCAACTACTCGACCGACCACTCGACCGACTACTCGACCAATCACTCGACCAACTACTCGACCAACTACTCGACAAACTACTCAACCAACTATTCGACCAACTACTCGACCAACTACTCGACCATCTACTAGACCAACTACTCGACCAATCACTCGAACAACTACTGGAGCAATCACTCGACCAACTACTCGACCAGCTGCTCGACCAACTACTCGACCAACCACTCGACGGACCACTCGACGGACCACTCGACCAATCACTCGAACAACTACTCGACCAACTACTCGACCAACTACTCGACCAATCACTGGACCAACTACTCGACCAACTACTCGACCAACTACTCGACCATCTACTCGACCAACTACTCGACCAACTACTCGACCAACTACTCGACCGACCACTCGACCGACTACTCGACCAATCACTCGACCAACTACTCGATCAATCACTCGACCAACTACTCGACCAACTACTCGACCAATCACTCGACCAATCGCTCGACCAACTACTCGACCAACTACTCGTCTAATTACTCGACCAACTACTCGACCAACTACTGGAGCAATCACTCGACCAACTACTCGACCAACTACTCGACCAACTACTCGACCAACTACTCGACCGACCACTCGACCGACCACTCGACCAATCACTCGACCAACTACTCGACGAACTACTCGACCAACTACTCGACTAATTACTCAACCAACTACACTACCAATCACTCGACCAACTACTCGACCAACTACTAGACCAACTACTCGACCAATCACTCGACCAACTACTGGAGCAATCACTCGACCAACTCCTCGACCAGCTACTCGACCAACTACTCGACCGACCACTCGACCGACCACTCGACCAATCACTCGAACAACTACTCGACCAACTACTCGACCAACTACTCGACCAATCACTCGACCAACTACTCGACCAACTACTCGACCAACTACTCGACCATTTACTCGACCAATCACTCGACCAACTACTCGACCAACTACTCGACCGACCACTCGACCGACTACTCGACCAATCACTCGACCAACTACTCGACCAACTACTCGACCAACTACTCAACCAACTATTCGACCAACTACTCGACCAACTACTCGACCAACTACTCGACCAATCGCTCGATCAACTACTCGACCAACTACTCGACCAACTACTCGGCCAACTACTCGACCAACTACTCGACCGACCACTCGACCGACTTCTCCACCAATCACTCGACCAATTACTCGACCAACTACTCGACCAACTACTCAACCAACTACTCGACCAACTACTCGACCAACTACTCGACCCACCACTCGACCGACTTCTCGACCAATCACTAAACCAATCGCTCGACCAACTACTCGACCAACTACTCGACTAATCACTCGACCAACTACTCGACCAACAACTCGACCAACTGCTCGTCCAACTACTCGACCAACTACTCGACCAACTACTCGACCAACTACTCAACCAACTACTCGACCAACTACTCGACCAACTACTCGACCCACCACTCGACCGACTTCTCGACCAATCACTAAACCAATCGCTCGACCAACTACTCGACCAACTACTCGACTAATCACTCGACCAACTACTCGACCAACAACTCGACCAACTGCTCGTCCAACTACTCGACCAACTACTCGACCAACTACTCGACCAACTACTCGACCAACTACTCGACCGACCACTCGACCGACTACTCAACCAACTACTCTACCAACTACTCGACCACCTACTCGACCGACTACTCGACCAACTACTCGACCAACTACTCGACCAACTAGTTGACCAACTACTCAACCAACTACTCGACCAACTACTTGACCGACTACTCGACAAATCACTCGACCAACTACTCGACCAACTACTCGACCAACTACTCAACCAACTACTCGACCAATCACACGACCAACTACTCAACCGACCACTCGACCGACCACTCGACCAATCACTTGAACAACTACTCGACCAACTACTCGACCAACTACTCGACCAATCACTCGACCAACTACTCGACCAACTACTCGATCAATCACTCGACCAAATACTCGACCAACTACTCGACCAATCACTCGACCAACTACTCGACCAACTACTCAACCAACTACTCGACCAACTACTCGACCAACTACTCGACCAACTACTCGACCGACCACTCGACCGACTACTCGACCAATCACTCGACCCACTACTCGACCAACTACTCGACCAACTACTCAACCAACTACTCAACCAACTACTCGACCAATCACTCGACCAACTACTCGACCACCTACTCAACCAACTACTCTACCAACTACTCGACCCACTACTCGACCAACTTCTCGACCAACTACTCAACCAACTACTCAACCAACTACTCGACCAACTACTCGACCAATCACTCGACCAATCACTCGACCAACTACTCGACCAACTTCTCGACCAACTACTCGACCAACTACTCGTCCAACTACTCGACCAACTACTCGACCAGCTACTCGACCAACTATTCGACCAATTACTCGACCAACTACTCGACCAACTACTCGACTAATTACTCAACCAACTACTCGACCGACCACTCGACCGACCACTCGACCAATCACTCGAACAACTACTCGACCATTTACTCGACCAACTACTCGACCAATCACTCGACCAACTACTCGACCAACTACTCGACCAACTACTCGACCATCTACTCGACCAACTACTCGACCAACTACTCGACCAATTACTCGACCCACCACTCGACCGACTTCTCGACCAATCACTAAACCAATCGCTCGACCAACTACTCGACCAGCTACTCGACCAACTACTCGACCAACTACTCAACCAACTACTCGACCAATCACTCGACCAACTACTCGACCAACTACTCGACCAACTACTCGACCATCTACTCGACCAACTACTCGACCAACTACTCGACCAACTACTCGACCAACTACTCGACCAACTACTCGACCAACTACTCAACCAACTACTCGACCAACTACTCGACCAACTACTCGACCAACTACTCGACCAATCGCTCGACCAACTACTCGACCAACTACTCAACCAACTACTCAACCAACTACTTTACCAATCACTCGACCAACTACTCGACCACCTACTCAACCATCTACTCTACCAACTACTCGACCAACTACTCGACCAACTACTCGACCAACTACTCGACCGACCACTCGACCAATCACTCGAACAACTACTCGACCAACTACTCGACCAATCACTCGACCAACTACTCGACCAATCGCTCGACCAACTACTCGACCAACTACTCGACCAACTACTCGACCAACTACTCGACCAACTACTCGACCAACTACTCGACCAACTACTCGACCAACTACTCGACCAACTACTCGACCAACTACTCGACCAACTACTCGACTTACCACTCGACCGACTACTCGACCAACTACTCAACCAACTACTTTACCAATCACTCGACCAACTACTCGACCACCTACTCAACCATCTACTCTACCAACTACTCGACCAACTACTCGACCAACTACTCGACCAACTACTCGACCGACCACTCGACCAATCACTCGAACAACTACTCGACCAACTACTCGACCAATCACTCGACCAACTACTCGACCAATCGCTCGACCAACTACTCGACCAACTACTCGACCAACTACTCGACCAACTACTCGACCAACTACTCGACCAACTACTCGACCAACTACTCGACCAACTACTCGACCAACTACTCGACCAACTACTCGACCAACTACTCGACTTACCACTCGACCGACTACTCGACCAACTACTCGACCAATCACTCGACCAACTACTCGACCAACTACTCGACCAACTACTCGACCACCTACTCGACCAACTACTCGACCAACTACTCGACCAACTACTCGACCAACTACTCGACCAACTACTCGACCGACCACTCGACCGACCACTCGACCAATCACTCGACCAACTACTCGACGAACTACTCGACCAACTACTCGACTAATTACTCAACCAACTACACGACCAATCACTCGACCAACTACTCGACCAACTACTAGACCAACTACTCGACCAATCACTCGACCAACTACTGGAGCAATCACTCAACCAACTACTCGACCAGCTACTCGACCAACTACTCGACCGACCACTCGACCGACCACTCGACGAATCACTCGAACAACTACTCGACCAACTACTCGACCAACTACTCGACCAATCACTCGACCAACTACTCGACCAACTACTCGACCGACCACTCGACCGACTACTCGACCAATCACTCGACCAACTACTCGACCAACTACTCGACCAACTACTCAACCAACTATTCGACCAACTACTCGACCAACTACTCGACCAACTACTCGACCAATCGCTCGACCAACTACTCGACCAACTACTCGACCAACTACTCGGCCAACTACTCGACCAACTACTCGACCGACCACTCGACCGACTTCTCCACCAATCACTCGACCAACTACTCGACCAACTACTCAACCAACTACTAGACCAACTACTCGACCAACAACTCGACCAACTACTTGACCAACAACTCGACCAATCACTCGACCAACTACTTGACCCACTACTCGACCAACTACTAAACCAACTACTCGACCAACTACTCGACCGACCACTCGACCGACTACTCGACCAATCACTCGACCAACTACTCGACCAACTACTCGACCGACCACTCGACCGACTACTCGACCAATCACTCGACCAACTACTCGACCAACTACTCGACCAACTACTCGACCAACTACTCGACCGACCACTCGACCGACTACTCAACCAATCACTCGACCAATCGCTCGACTAACTACTCGACCAACTACTCGTCTAATTACTCGACCAACTACTGGAGCAATCACTCGACCAACTACTCGACCAACTACTCGACCAACTACTCGACCAACTACTCGACCGACCACTCGACCGACCACTCGACCAATCACTCGACCAACTACTCGACGAACTACTCGACCAACTACTCGACTAATTACTCAACCAACTACACGACCAATCACTCGACCAACTACTCGACCAACTACTAGACCAACTACTCGACCAATCAATCGACCAACTACTGGAGCAATCACTCGACCAACTACTCGACCAGCTACTCGACCAACTACTCGACCGACCACTCGACCGACCACTCGCCCAATCACTCGAACAACTACTTGACCAACTACTCGACCAACTACTTGACCAACTACTCGACCAACTACTCGACAAATCACTCGACCAATCACTCGACCAACTACTCGACCAACTTCTCGACCAACTACTCGACCAACTACTCGACCAACTTCTCGACCAACTACTCGACCAACTACTCGACCAATCACTCGACCAACTACTCGAGCAATCGCTCGACCAACTACTCGACTAACTACTCGACCAACTACTCGACCAACAACTCGACCATCTACTCGACCAACTACTCGACCAACTACTCGGCCAACTGCTCGACCAACTACTCGACCAACTACTCGACCAACTACTCGAACAACTACTCGACCAATCACTCGACCAACTACTCGACCAACTACTCGACCAAATACTGAACCAACTACTCGACCAACTACTCGACCAATCACTCGACCAACTACTCGACCAACATCTCGACCAACTACTCGACCAACTACTCGACCAACTACTCGACCAACTACTCGACCAACTACTCGACTTACCACTCGACCGACTACTCGACCAACTACTCGACCAATCACTCGACCAACTACTCGACCAACTACTCGACCAACTACTAGACCAACTACTCGACCGACCACTCAACCGACTACTCGACCAATCACTCGACCAACTACTCGACCAACCACTCGACCAACTACTCGACCAACTACTCAACCAACTACTCGACCAACTACTCGACCAACTACTCGACCAACTACTCGACCAATCGGTCGACCAACTACTCGACCAACTACTCGACCAACTACTCGACCAATCGCTCGACCAACTACTCGACCAACATCTCGACCAACTACTCGACCAACTACTCGACCAACTACTCGACCAACTACTCGACTTACCACTCGACCGACTACTCGACCAACTACTCGACCAATCACTCGACCAACTACTCGACCAACTACTCGACCAACTACTCGACCACCTACTCGACCAACTACTCGACCAACTACTCGACCAACTACTAGGCCAACTACTCGACCGACCACTCAACCGACTACTCGACCAATCACTCGACCAAATACTCGACCAACCACTCGACCAACTACTCGACCAACTACTCAACCAACTACTCGACCAACTACTCGACCAACTACTCGACCAACTACTCGACCAATCGGTCGACCAACTACTCGACCAACTACTTGACCAACAACTCGACCAATCACTCGACCAACTACTTGACCAACTACTCGACCAACTACTCGACCAACTACTCGACCAACTACTCGACAAACTACTCGACCAACTACTCGACCAACTACTCGACCAACTACTCGACCAACTACTCAACCAACTACTCGACCAACTACTCGACCAACTACTCGACCAACTACTCGACCAATCGGTCGACCAACTACTCGACCAACTACTTGACCAACAACTCGACCAATCACTCGACCAACTACTTGACCAACTTCTCGACCAACTACTCGACCAACTACTCGACCAACTACTCGACCAACTACTCGACCAACTACTCGACCAACTACTCGACCAACTACTCGACCAACTTCGCGACCAACTACTCGACCAACTACTCGACCATCTACTCGACCAACTACTCGACCAACTACTCGACCAACTACTCGACCGACCACTCGACCGACTACTCGACCAATCACTCGACCACCTACTCGACCAACTACTCGACAAACTACTCGACCAACTACTCGACCAACTACTCGACCAACTACTCGACCAACTACTCGATCAATCACTCGACCAACTACTCGACCAACTACTCGACCAATCACTCGACCAACTACTCGACCAACTACTCGACCAACTACTCGACCAACTACTTGACCAACTACTCGACCAACTACTCGACCAATCACTCGACCAATCACTCGACCAACTACTCGACCAACTTCTCGACCAACTACTCGACCAACTACTTGTCCAACTACTCGACCAATTACTCGACCAACTACTCGACCAATCACTCGACCAATCACTCGAACAACTACTCGACCAACTTCTCGACCAACTACTCGACCAACTACTCGACCATCTACTCGACCAACTACTCGACCAACTACTCGACCAACTACTCGACCGACCACTCGACCGACTACTCGACCAATCACTCGACCACCTACTCGACCAACTACTCGACCGACTACTCGACCAACTACTCGACCAACTACTCGACCAACTACTCGACCAACTACTCGACCAACTACTCGACCAACTACTCGACCAACTACTCGTCCAACTACTCGACCAACTACTCGACCAACTACTCGACCAATCGCTCGACCAACTACTCGACCAACTACTAGACCAACTACTCGACCAATCACTCGACCAACTACTGGAGCAATCACTCGACCATTTGCTCGACCAGCTGCTCGACCAACTACTCGACCAACCACTCGACGGACCACTCGACCAATCACTCGACCAACTACTCGACCAACTACTCGACCAACTACTCGACCAACTACTCGACCAACTACTCGACCAACTACTCGACCAACTACTCGACCAATCGCTCGACCAACTACTCGACCAACTACTAGACCAACTACTCGACCAATCACTCGACCAACTACTGGAGCAATCACTCGACCAACTGCTCGACCAGCTGCTCGACCAACTACTCGACCAACCACTCGACGGACCACTCGACCAATCACTCGACCAACTACTCGACCAACTACTCGACCAACTACTCGACCAACTACTCGACCAACTACTCGACCGACCACTCGACCGACTACTCGACCAATCACTCGACCACCTACTCGACCAACTACTCGACCAACTACTCGACCAACTACTCGACCAACTACTTGACCAACTACTCGACCAACTACTCGACCAATCACTCGACCAATCACTCGACCAACTACTCGACAAACTTCTCGACCAACTACTCGACCAACTACTTGTCCAACTACTCGACCAACTACTCGACCAACTACTCGACCAATCACTCGACCAATCACTCGACCAACTACTCGACCAACTTCTCGACCAACTACTCGACCAACTACTCGACCATCTACTCGACCAACTACTCGACCAACTACTCGACCAACTACTCGACCGACCACTCGACCGACTACTCGACCAATCACTCGACCACCTACTCGACCAACTACTCGACCAACTACTCGACCAACTACTCGACCAACTACTCGACCAACTACTCGACCAACTACTCGATCAATCACTCGACCAACTACTCGACCAACTACTCGACCAATCACTCGACCAATCGCTCGACCAACTACTCGACCAACTACTCGTCTAATTACTCGACCAACTACTCGACCAACTACTGGAGCAATCACTCGACCAACTACTCGACCAATCACTCGACCAACTACTCGACCAACTACTCGACCGACCACTCGACCGACTACTCGACCAATCACTCGACCAACTACTCGACCAACTACTCGACAAACTACTCAACCAACTATTCGACCAACTACTCGACCAACTACTCGACCATCTACTAGACCAACTACTCGACCAATCACTCGAACAACTACTGGAGCAATCACTCGACCAACTACTCGACCAGCTGCTCGACCAACTACTCGACCAACCACTCGACGGACCACTCGACGGACCACTCGACCAATCACTCGAACAACTACTCGACCAACTACTCGACCAACTACTCGACCAATCACTGGACCAACTACTCGACCAACTACTCGACCAACTACTCGACCATCTACTCGACCAACTACTCGACCAACTACTCGACCAACTACTCGACCGACCACTCGACCGACTACTCGACCAATCACTCGACCAACTACTCGATCAATCACTCGACCAACTACTCGACCAACTACTCGACCAATCACTCGACCAATCGCTCGACCAACTACTCGACCAACTACTCGTCTAATTACTCGACCAACTACTCGACCAACTACTGGAGCAATCACTCGACCAACTACTCGACCAACTACTCGACCAACTACTCGACCAACTACTCGACCGACCACTCGACCGACCACTCGACCAATCACTCGACCAACTACTCGACGAACTACTCGACCAACTACTCGACTAATTACTCAACCAACTACACTACCAATCACTCGACCAACTACTCGACCAACTACTAGACCAACTACTCGACCAATCACTCGACCAACTACTGGAGCAATCACTCGACCAACTCCTCGACCAGCTACTCGACCAACTACTCGACCGACCACTCGACCGACCACTCGACCAATCACTCGAACAACTACTCGACCAACTACTCGACCAACTACTCGACCAATCACTCGACCAACTACTCGACCAACTACTCGACCAACTACTCGACCATTTACTCGACCAATCACTCGACCAACTACTCGACCAACTACTCGACCGACCACTCGACCGACTACTCGACCAATCACTCGACCAACTACTCGACCAACTACTCGACCAACTACTCAACCAACTATTCGACCAACTACTCGACCAACTACTCGACCAACTACTCGACCAATCGCTCGATCAACTACTCGACCAACTACTCGACCAACTACTCGGCCAACTACTCGACCAACTACTCGACCGACCACTCGACCGACTTCTCCACCAATCACTCGACCAATTACTCGACCAACTACTCGACCAACTACTCAACCAACTACTCGACCAACTACTCGACCAACTACTCGACCCACCACTCGACCGACTTCTCGACCAATCACTAAACCAATCGCTCGACCAACTACTCGACCAACTACTCGACTAATCACTCGACCAACTACTCGACCAACAACTCGACCAACTGCTCGTCCAACTACTCGACCAACTACTCGACCAACTACTCGACCAACTACTCAACCAACTACTCGACCAACTACTCGACCAACTACTCGACCCACCACTCGACCGACTTCTCGACCAATCACTAAACCAATCGCTCGACCAACTACTCGACCAACTACTCGACTAATCACTCGACCAACTACTCGACCAACAACTCGACCAACTGCTCGTCCAACTACTCGACCAACTACTCGACCAACTACTCGACCAACTACTCGACCAACTACTCGACCGACCACTCGACCGACTACTCAACCAACTACTCTACCAACTACTCGACCACCTACTCGACCGACTACTCGACCAACTACTCGACCAACTACTCGACCCACTAGTTGACCAACTACTCAACCAACTACTCGACCAACTACTTGACCGACTACTCGACAAATCACTCGACCAACTACTCGACCAACTACTCGACCAACTACTCAACCAACTACTCGACCAATCACACGACCAACTACTCAACCGACCACTCGACCGACCACTCGACCAATCACTTGAACAACTACTCGACCAACTACTCGACCAACTACTCGACCAATCACTCGACCAACTACTCGACCAACTACTCGATCAATCACTCGACCAAATACTCGACCAACTACTCGACCAATCACTCGACCAACTACTCGACCAACTACTCAACCAACTACTCGACCAACTACTCGACCAACTACTCGACCAACTACTCGACCGACCACTCGACCGACTACTCGACCAATCACTCGACCCACTACTCGACCAACTACTCGACCAACTACTCAACCAACTACTCAACCAACTACTCGACCAATCACTCGACCAACTACTCGACCACCTACTCAACCAACTACTCTACCAACTACTCGACCCACTACTCGACCAACTTCTCGACCAACTACTCAACCAACTACTCAACCAACTACTCGACCAACTACTCGACCAATCACTCGACCAATCACTCGACCAACTACTCGACCAACTTCTCGACCAACTACTCGACCAACTACTCGTCCAACTACTCGACCAACTACTCGACCAGCTACTCGACCAACTATTCGACCAATTACTCGACCAACTACTCGACCAACTACTCGACTAATTACTCAACCAACTACTCGACCGACCACTCGACCGACCACTCGACCAATCACTCGAACAACTACTCGACCATTTACTCGACCAACTACTCGACCAATCACTCGACCAACTACTCGACCAACTACTCGACCAACTACTCGACCATCTACTCGACCAACTACTCGACCAACTACTCGACCAATTACTCGACCCACCACTCGACCGACTTCTCGACCAATCACTAAACCAATCGCTCGACCAACTACTCGACCAGCTACTCGACCAACTACTCGACCAACTACTCAACCAACTACTCGACCAATCACTCGACCAACTACTCGACCAACTACTCGACCAACTACTCGACCATCTACTCGACCAACTACTCGACCAACTACTCGACCAACTACTCGACCAACTACTCGACCAACTACTCGACGAACTACTCGACCAACTACTCGATCAATCACTCGATCAACTACTCGACCAACTACTCGACCAATCACTCGACCAACTACTCGACCAACTACTCAACCAACTACTCGACCAACTACTCGACCAACTACTCGACCAACTACTCGACCAACTACTCGACCGACCACTCGACCGACTACTCGACCAATCACTCGACCAACTACTCGACCAACTACTCGACCAACTACTCAACCAACTACTCAACCAACTACACGACCAATCACTCGACCAACTACTCGACCACCTACTCAACCAACTACTCTACCAACTACTCGACCAACTACTCGACCAACTACTCGACCAACTACTCGACCGACCACTTGACCAATCGCTCGAACAACTACTAGTCCAACTACTCGACCAATCGCTCGACCAACTACTCGACCATCTACTCGACCAACTACTCGACCTACTACTCGACCAACTACTCGACCAACTACTCGACCAACTACTCGACCAACTACTCGACCAACTACTCGACCAACTACTCGACCAACTACTCGACAAACTACTCGACCAACTACTCGACCGACCACTCGACCGACTACTAGACCAGTCACTCGATCAACCACTCGACCAACCAGTCAACCAACAATTCGTCTTACCAGTCGTCCAACCAGTCGATCAACTACTCGACTACCTACTCGACCACCTACTCGATCGACTACTCGACCAACTACTCGACAAACTACTCGACCCACTACTCGACCAACTACTCGACCAATCGCTCGACCAACTACTCGACCAACTACTAGACCAACTACTCGACCAATCACTCGACCAACTACTGGAGCAATCACTCGACCAACTACTCGACCAGCTACTCGACCAACTACTCGACCGACCACTCGACCGACCGCTCGACCAATCACTCGAACAACTACTCGACCAACTACTCGACCAACTACTCGACCAATCACTCGACCAACTACTCGACCAACTACTCGACCAACTACTCGACCATCTACTCGACCAACTACTCGACCAACTACTCGACCAATTACTCGACCCACCACTCGACCGACTTCTCGACCAATCACTAAAACAATCGCTCGACCAACTACTCGACCAACTACTCGACCAACTACTCGACTAATCACTCGACCAACTACTCGACCAACAACTCGACCAACTGCTCGACCAACTACTCGACCAACTACTCGACCAACTACTCGACCAACTACTCTACCAATCACTCGACCAACTACTCGACCAACTACTCGACCAACTACTCGACCAACTACTCGACCAACTACTTGACCAACTACTCGACCAACTACTCGACCAATCACTCGACCAATCACTCGACCAACTACTCGACCAACTTCTCGACCAACTACTCGACCAACTACTCGACCAACTTCTCGACCAACTACTCGACCAATCACTCGACCAACTACTCGACCAACTACTCGACCAACTACTCGACCAACTACTCGACCAACTACTTGACCAACTACTCGACCAACTACTCGACCAATCACTCGACCAATCACTC
>JANLBV010000106.1:0-10000 GCA_029849275.1 Papilio elwesi
TCTCGGGATTCAGGCCCCATGAGATCTTCGCTGCGGTCGACAGTTGACGATAGAGGCTTATGGCTTTCTTACAAATGTTGTCGATGTGCTCATTGAACGTGAGCTTGTCGTCAACTGTCAACCCCAGGATCCTCATGCTCTTCACGTACTCAATGTGCCTCCCCCCCATGCTCAGGCGTGGGGAGTCGTACTTTAACTTCCTCGTGAAAAGCACCGCCTTTGTCTTGGCCGGTGCGAAGTTCAACTTATTCCGAACTCCCCACGCCTGAACATGATTGAGAGCCACATTGGCACGACCTTGTATTTCTGAGCCTTCTTCTCCCGAGAACATCAGAACCACGTCGTCGGCGAAAGCCTGTGATCGGACACCCATCTCCTCCAGTTCCCCAAGGAGCGGATTCAGCAGCAGGTTCCAGAGCGTAGGACCCCCAATAGAGCCCTGCACGCACCCCTTGGTGGGTCTGCGGGTCCACTCGGACCCCGCATACCTGAGGCGTACTGTTCTTTCACTAAGATAGTGATCGAGCAGACGCCTCAGATTTACGGGGCACCGAGTCTCGGCTAGTCTGCACCTCACAGCCGGCCACCAAGCGTTATCGAAGGCTCCCTCTATGTCTAGCGATACCAGCACAACGAGCTTCCGTCTTTCGACCTCGGCCCGTATGTGCTGGATCATGACATAGAGGGAGTCCTCGGTACTACGCTGAGGCATAAAGCCATATTGGTGCCGGCTGATCATTGGCGCAGTGTGCCAACGGACCCGCTTCACCACCATTTTCTCGAGCACTTTGCCCAAGACCGGTAGTAACCCAATTGGGCGAAGTGACTTAGGGTGCGTGTAGTCTTCTCTATTGGGTTTCCTAAGCGCCACAACCGCTGCCTCTTTCCACATCCTGGGGAAACACGCAAGGGCCAGGCAGCGATTTGCCAGGGCGAGGAATAGCTCCGGATCGAGGGTGATGGCCGCTTTGCAGATATCTGCAGTGAGGCCGTCCGGGCCAGGGGCCTTTTTGGGGTTGAAACTCGACGCGGCCCACATGAGCTCGTCCAGTGTGAAAGGGGGGTCGCATGTTTCATCATGCGACCCCTCATTTACTTCTTCGGCTAATTTTCTCATCTTTTTGTGGGCCGCGTCGTCATCCCTGGGGTCATCTTCTGGGAAGAAAGACTCCGCAAGGACCCTGGCCGATTCTCCCCCGTTCAGCGCCACCCCATTCCGAACCAGGGGGAGCTCTTCTGACCTCACTGTTGTGCGGCCTATCACCCTATAGATTCCATCCCACATGGTCTCTCGGGTCTGTCGTCCGCAGAACTCTTTCCAACTACTGGTCTGAGCCCTCTTCACCGCCGCCAGGTACTCGGATTTGGCGTTGACGTACTGCTGCACCACCCATCCTCTCCGGACCGGCGCCGCGCACGCAATCCGCCTCTTCTTCCTCAAAACGTCAGCTTTGAGGAGAGAGAGCGCTTCGGACCACCAAGGCAATCCTGCTCGTCTCCTCTTCGAAATTCTGGGCATGGTATCTCTACAGACCTCTACCACGGTTTCCACGTACTTGTCCACTTCCTTCTCCAGTTGTTCCTTGGTTTGGATCCCTCCCATTGCGGCTGATGTTATGCCTTTGCCCCTCCATTTTGAGGCGAGTTTCTCACGAAACTCGCCCCAATTTGCCTTCCTTGTGTTGTACTCCCGGGTAGAGCTGACGATTTCCACGCCCAGAGATTTCTGAAGGTTCATTTCAAACAGGATTGCCCTGTGGTCCGAACTGGATATATTGTCCGCTAAGCGCCAGTCCACCACCTTCCCGAGAAGGTTGGTGGTGCAGACAGTGATGTCCACGCAGCTGGTATATCTTTTCCCACCTCGTATGGTGTCAAAAGTGGGCTCAGACCCCTGGTTCAATACATGTAGACCGAGCTGGTCGAGCTTCTCGGCCACTTCCAGTCCCCGCTTATCCGTCCGGTGGCTGCCCCACCAGACGTTCCACGCGTTCAGGTCTCCGCCTAGTATCACGCCTGCGGTACCCAACCTCTCCACGACAGTGCCAATCGCGTCCAGGTGGGGTTCGACGGGCCCATTCGGCTCGAGGTAGACTGACACCAGGCCTATCTCCCTCGTCCCGGCTCTCACCTTCGCCACTGCGATGTTACAAGTTGTGAGATCCGGGCAGTGGGAGACAGGCATGGCGTCGTCGAAGAGTACAATGGCCGCCTTGACCACCTCACCGGCGGCCCTGGCGGCGCATTGTACCGTTCTCGTCCCCCGATACCGTCCCATCTCGCCCCTATTGCCCACGTAGGGCTCCTGGACCAGAGCGAACGAAAGGTTTCTCTTCGCCGACTCTGTGATTAACTCTGCCGTGGAGAGCTCGGACCTTTGCAGGTTAGCCTGCACGGCGTGATACAGGCGTCTGTCGGTTTCAGAGGCATGGGAGGCGCCCGGGGCGCCCTTAGCAATAGGCTACTGACGCCCGGGCCAGTGCCTCCCATCTCGCCCTCACCGGACAGTCGACACTGAACGCGTTGTGATCCCGCCTGTCGGATTTTGCCTTTTGGCAGTTCCGGCAGGCGGGTGTCTCTCCGGCCAGCCACTTGGTACACTTCGTCCTGAGGTGCGGGCCCCCGCAGTGACTGCATACCTCCTCCTCCTCTGTACACAGTCGCTTCGTGTGCCCGTACCCCAGGCATTTAGTGCACTGAACAAGCGGAGACTGGTCGACCACTCGTACGCGCTGCAAGTCGACATGTATTGCACCAGCCTCCGTCAGACGAACCCAAATCTTCGGCGACACCCTAAGGACCACGTGGGACGTGAGCTCATTCCGCGCCCTTTTCCTATACCGGACCTCCATTCTTACCTCTTCCTCTTTTAAATCGGTTAGGAGGTCCCTATTCTGTTTTCGGATCGCTTGTAGTATATCCTCATCTTTGTTAAAGTTTAGCACGTCTTTGATAACTACAAGCGGATCCTTGTTTTTTACTTCTTCCACCTTCAAATCGCCGCCCGCACTCCGCAGCCTATCCTGAACTTGCTTCAACTCTGAGGCCGTGTTGCACCCCAATATTACCTTACGATCTCTAGCTTTCCTAACACTGTCTATTTTTATTCCAACCTCTTTCGCATTAACAACCTTTCTTATTCTTTCCAGGACCTGCTCTCCGGTCTCCCGCTCATCTTTCGACGAAATCGCCACTGAGTGTGTGGCTTTCACACTCAGTGGCGGCTTTTTTGTCGTGCCAGCTCCAGCTACTACATTTGCGTAAGTTTGTTTTTGAATTAGGCCTTTAAACTTCTCCATTTCCTCTTGCAGCTGTTCCATTTTTTGGTTGTTTCTCTCTATGAGTCTGGCCTGTTCTTCCATTTTATGTACAATTTCGATGGCGGGGCCGTTTACACTTAAATTAGCATTATTTAAATTATTTACAGTCTTCTCCTTTTCTTCTTTTTCTTCTTCGGGTCCTTTCTTCCTATCTTCTTGTTGTTTCTTCTGACTTTTTGTTTGCATGCTTTCTTTTTCTTTTTCAGATTCTCTGAGGAGATGATATAGCCTATCTATTGCTAGAAGGACTTCTTGCTTGATCTCCGTTTTTATGTTCTTAGAATGTCCGAGGTTGATTTTGGCTTTCGTCACCCACGCTCTCGCCTCCTTCAACCGGTCCGCCTGTTTTGGTAGGCCACCTACTGCGCCTGTAGGTGGACTTGATGTCTGATCGGTGTCAGTTTTTTCTTTTGGGGCTGCCACCTTTTTTACTGGCAGCACCACGTCAGAGGCCTTTGCTTGGTTTTGGTTTTGGGGGGCCTTTTCTTTCACGGCAACTTTCCCTGCTTCCCACTCACCAATACTGCGCCTGACCTTTGAGGTCCTGCTTGGTGACTTCTCCACCTGGGAGGTGTGGGAGGTGGTTGCCTTATCCATTTCTGTGGCGTCGGTACTGGTGGCTGTCTCCGTCCTCTTCTCGGGGGTGCGAAAGCCAAACATTTTCAGAGGGGAACGTGTCAATATTTTAAAACTTAAATCACTAATTTTACTTATATCTATGTTACAGGTCAATAAAACCTTAGTTAAAACTTATTTTCTAATTGGGCAATAAACCCTGTCTAAAAACACAATAATAACAATATAAAATTTAAACTTAAAATAAATGTCAAAATAATCTTAAAACTAAAATATTTTAAAAAGTCAATCTATACACAATTAAAATTTTTGGTCAATAAACCAAAATTGTCTAAAACTAATTTTAAAATATGACTAGATTATAATTACTGTTAATACATTTCGCTAAAAAGCAAAAATGTATGTCACTTAGTCATAAATTGACTATTTTAAAAAATTTTTACTAAACTAATTGGGTCAATAGGGACCCCTGTCAGTCTTTTTATTACTTAAAACTAATTTAGTCACGGCCTAGCACCTTATTGTTTTTTACACAGTTTATATTAGCACGTTTTTGGACTTAGAAAATTTAACGGGTGCCTTTGTTAGCCCGAATGTCACTTTTTTGCATTTTCAGTTCTAACTTTTCTTTAAGACGTCCGTTCGTTATGTGCGATATGTCTATAGACTCGCCATCACTTCCTCTTCCTTACACATATATCGAGTGACGTGGCACTACTCGATTTAACCAAACACGTGGCCACGTGGTTTCTATTTTTTTGGCTATTACTCCGCCGTTTCTGGTCCGAAAAATATGAAACTTGCACAGATCGTGGGGGCCGTCTAGGCCTTTCAGACGGTGTTTTTAAATATATCCCTCATCGATCTTGTTTCCGAAATATACCCACTTTTTTGTATGAAATTTTTTCGTTGTGGTTTTTGAGTTGGTGTTCCTCAGTCCGTTGTCCGATTTTTAATTTCTTTACGTCGGACAGCTCGTCCAGACGAGGGCTATCCGCTGGTACCTTCAAAACCTCCGTGGCACCTCGGGATCACTGACCGCGTGGCCACGTGGTTTCCGGAAATGCAGTCTTAACCTCGTCAATTTTCGTCCAAAAAATCCAAACGATGTGTCAATGGATAACGATCACCAGGGCGCATCTGGTGGCAATTCCAAAATTGCCTGTCATCGATCGCTTTTTCGCAGCGTTTGCACTTAAAGTTTTTTCAAGTCACTATTTTCCGGTTTTTTGTCTATAACTTGCCGAGTTTTATTCACAGGTGCAAACCGATTTCACCACCATCTTCATCTCGCTGAGACGCACAGTTTGGTAGTTTGCACGTCAAGATTCGAACACTTTTTCCTATTTCTTGGATTTTTCGACGCGGAGCAACTTTAAAAGTGATGCGTTCCGGACGGCGTCTGGCACGCGACTGGTTAGGTTAGGTTAGGTTAGGTTAGGTTAGGTTAGGTTAGGTTAGGTTAGGTTAGGTTAGGTTAGGTTAGGTTAGGTTAGGTTAGGTTAGGTTAGGTTAGGTTAGGTTAGGTTAGGTTAGGTTAGGTTAGGTTAGGTTAGGTTAGGTTAGGTTAGGTTAGGTTAGGTTAGGTTAGGTTAGGTTAGGTTAGGTTAGGTTAGGTTAGGTTAGGTTAGGTTAGGTTAGGTTAGGTTAGGTTAGGTTAGGTTAGGTTAGGTTAGGTTAGGTTAGGTTAGGTTAGGTTAGGTTAGGTTAGGTTAGGTTAGGTTAGGTTAGGTTAGGTTAGGTTAGGTTAGGTTAGGTTAGGTTAGGTTAGGTTAGGTTAGGTTAGGTTAGGTTAGGTTAGGTTAGGTTAGGTTAGGTTAGGTTAGGTTAGGTTAGGTTAGGTTAGGTTAGGTTAGGTTAGGTTAGGTTAGGTTAGGTTAGGTTAGGTTAGGTTAGGTTAGGTTAGGTTAGGTTAGGTTAGGTTAGGTTAGGTTAGGTTAGGTTAGGTTAGGTTAGGTTAGGTTAGGTTAGGTTAGGTTAGGTTAGGTTAGGTTAGGTTAGGTTAGGTTAGGTTAGGTTAGGTTAGGTTAGGTTAGGTTAGGTTAGGTTAGGTTAGGTTAGGTTAGGTTAGGTTAGGTTAGGTTAGGTTAGGTTAGGTTAGGTTAGGTTAGGTTAGGTTAGGTTAGGTTAGGTTAGGTTAGGTTAGGTTAGGTTAGGTTAGGTTAGGTTAGGTTAGGTTAGGTTAGGTTAGGTTAGGTTAGGTTAGGTTAGGTTAGGTTAGGTTAGGTTAGGTTAGGTTAGGTTAGGTTAGGTTAGGTTAGGTTAGGTTAGGTTAGGTTAGGTTAGGTTAGGTTAGGTTAGGTTAGGTTAGGTTAGGTTAGGTTAGGTTAGGTTAGGTTAGGTTAGGTTAGGTTAGGTTAGGTTAGGTTAGGTTAGGTTAGGTTAGGTTAGGTTAGGTTAGGTTAGGTTAGGTTAGGTTAGGTTAGGTTAGGTTAGGTTAGGTTAGGTTAGGTTAGGTTAGGTTAGGTTAGGTTAGGTTAGGTTAGGTTAGGTTAGGTTAGGTTAGGTTAGGTTAGGTTAGGTTAGGTTAGGTTAGGTTAGGTTAGGTTAGGTTAGGTTAGGTTAGGTTAGGTTAGGTTAGGTTAGGTTAGGTTAGGTTAGGTTAGGTTAGGTTAGGTTAGGTTAGGTTAGGTTAGGTTAGGTTAGGTTAGGTTAGGTTAGGTTAGGTTAGGTTAGGTTAGGTTAGGTTAGGTTAGGTTAGGTTAGGTTAGGTTAGGTTAGGTTAGGTTAGGTTAGGTTAGGTTAGGTTAGGTTAGGTTAGGTTAGGTTAGGTTAGGTTAGGTTAGGTTAGGTTAGGTTAGGTTAGGTTAGGTTAGGTTAGGTTAGGTTAGGTTAGGTTAGGTTAGGTTAGGTTAGGTTAGGTTAGGTTAGGTTAGGTTAGGTTAGGTTAGGTTAGGTTAGGTTAGGTTAGGTTAGGTTAGGTTAGGTTAGGTTAGGTTAGGTTAGGTTAGGTTAGGTTAGGTTAGGTTAGGTTAGGTTAGGTTAGGTTAGGTTAGGTTAGGTTAGGTTAGGTTAGGTTAGGTTAGGTTAGGTTAGGTTAGGTTAGGTTAGGTTAGGTTAGGTTAGGTTAGGTTAGGTTAGGTTAGGTTAGGTTAGGTTAGGTTAGGTTAGGTTAGGTTAGGTTAGGTTAGGTTAGGTTAGGTTAGGTTAGGTTAGGTTAGGTTAGGTTAGGTTAGGTTAGGTTAGGTTAGGTTAGGTTAGGTTAGGTTAGGTTAGGTTAGGTTAGGTTAGGTTAGGTTAGGTTAGGTTAGGTTAGGTTAGGTTAGGTTAGGTTAGGTTAGGTTAGGTTAGGTTAGGTTAGGTTAGGTTAGGTTAGGTTAGGTTAGGTTAGGTTAGGTTAGGTTAGGTTAGGTTAGGTTAGGTTAGGTTAGGTTAGGTTAGGTTAGGTTAGGTTAGGTTAGGTTAGGTTAGGTTAGGTTAGGTTAGGTTAGGTTAGGTTAGGTTAGGTTAGGTTAGGTTAGGTTAGGTTAGGTTAGGTTAGGTTAGGTTAGGTTAGGTTAGGTTAGGTTAGGTTAGGTTAGGTTAGGTTAGGTTAGGTTAGGTTAGGTTAGGTTAGGTTAGGTTAGGTTAGGTTAGGTTAGGTTAGGTTAGGTTAGGTTAGGTTAGGTTAGGTTAGGTTAGGTTAGGTTAGGTTAGGTTAGGTTAGGTTAGGTTAGGTTAGGTTAGGTTAGGTTAGGTTAGGTTAGGTTAGGTTAGGTTAGGTTAGGTTAGGTTAGGTTAGGTTAGGTTAGGTTAGGTTAGGTTAGGTTAGGTTAGGTTAGGTTAGGTTAGGTTAGGTTAGGTTAGGTTAGGTTAGGTTAGGTTAGGTTAGGTTAGGTTAGGTTAGGTTAGGTTAGGTTAGGTTAGGTTAGGTTAGGTTAGGTTAGGTTAGGTTAGGTTAGGTTAGGTTAGGTTAGGTTAGGTTAGGTTAGGTTAGGTTAGGTTAGGTTAGGTTAGGTTAGGTTAGGTTAGGTTAGGTTAGGTTAGGTTAGGTTAGGTTAGGTTAGGTTAGGTTAGGTTAGGTTAGGTTAGGTTAGGTTAGGTTAGGTTAGGTTAGGTTAGGTTAGGTTAGGTTAGGTTAGGTTAGGTTAGGTTAGGTTAGGTTAGGTTAGGTTAGGTTAGGTTAGGTTAGGTTAGGTTAGGTTAGGTTAGGTTAGGTTAGGTTAGGTTAGGTTAGGTTAGGTTAGGTTAGGTTAGGTTAGGTTAGGTTAGGTTAGGTTAGGTTAGGTTAGGTTAGGTTAGGTTAGGTTAGGTTAGGTTAGGTTAGGTTAGGTTAGGTTAGGTTAGGTTAGGTTAGGTTAGGTTAGGTTAGGTTAGGTTAGGTTAGGTTAGGTTAGGTTAGGTTAGGTTAGGTTAGGTTAGGTTAGGTTAGGTTAGGTTAGGTTAGGTTAGGTTAGGTTAGGTTAGGTTAGGTTAGGTTAGGTTAGGTTAGGTTAGGTTAGGTTAGGTTAGGTTAGGTTAGGTTAGGTTAGGTTAGGTTAGGTTAGGTTAGGTTAGGTTAGGTTAGGTTAGGTTAGGTTAGGTTAGGTTAGGTTAGGTTAGGTTAGGTTAGGTTAGGTTAGGTTAGGTTAGGTTAGGTTAGGTTAGGTTAGGTTAGGTTAGGTTAGGTTAGGTTAGGTTAGGTTAGGTTAGGTTAGGTTAGGTTAGGTTAGGTTAGGTTAGGTTAGGTTAGGTTAGGTTAGGTTAGGTTAGGTTAGGTTAGGTTAGGTTAGGTTAGGTTAGGTTAGGTTAGGTTAGGTTAGGTTAGGTTAGGTTAGGTTAGGTTAGGTTAGGTTAGGTTAGGTTAGGTTAGGTTAGGTTAGGTTAGGTTAGGTTAGGTTAGGTTAGGTTAGGTTAGGTTAGGTTAGGTTAGGTTAGGTTAGGTTAGGTTAGGTTAGGTTAGGTTAGGTTAGGTTAGGTTAGGTTAGGTTAGGTTAGGTTAGGTTAGGTTAGGTTAGGTTAGGTTAGGTTAGGTTAGGTTAGGTTAGGTTAGGTTAGGTTAGGTTAGGTTAGGTTAGGTTAGGTTAGGTTAGGTTAGGTTAGGTTAGGTTAGGTTAGGTTAGGTTAGGTTAGGTTAGGTTAGGTTAGGTTAGGTTAGGTTAGGTTAGGTTAGGTTAGGTTAGGTTAGGTTAGGTTAGGTTAGGTTAGGTTAGGTTAGGTTAGGTTAGGTTAGGTTAGGTTAGGTTAGGTTAGGTTAGGTTAGGTTAGGTTAGGTTAGGTTAGGTTAGGTTAGGTTAGGTTAGGTTAGGTTAGGTTAGGTTAGGTTAGGTTAGGTTAGGTTAGGTTAGGTTAGGTTAGGTTAGGTTAGGTTAGGTTAGGTTAGGTTAGGTTAGGTTAGGTTAGGTTAGGTTAGGTTAGGTTAGGTTAGGTTAGGTTAGGTTAGGTTAGGTTAGGTTAGGTTAGGTTAGGTTAGGTTAGGTTAGGTTAGGTTAGGTTAGGTTAGGTTAGGTTAGGTTAGGTTAGGTTAGGTTAGGTTAGGTTAGGTTAGGTTAGGTTAGGTTAGGTTAGGTTAGGTTAGGTTAGGTTAGGTTAGGTTAGGTTAGGTTAGGTTAGGTTAGGTTAGGTTAGGTTAGGTTAGGTTAGGTTAGGTTAGGTTAGGTTAGGTTAGGTTAGGTTAGGTTAGGTTAGGTTAGGTTAGGTTAGGTTAGGTTAGGTTAGGTTAGGTTAGGTTAGGTTAGGTTAGGTTAGGTTAGGTTAGGTTAGGTTAGGTTAGGTTAGGTTAGGTTAGGTTAGGTTAGGTTAGGTTAGGTTAGGTTAGGTTAGGTTAGGTTAGGTTAGGTTAGGTTAGGTTAGGTTAGGTTAGGTTAGGTTAGGTTAGGTTAGGTTAGGTTAGGTTAGGTTAGGTTAGGTTAGGTTAGGTTAGGTTAGGTTAGGTTAGGTTAGGTTAGGTTAGGTTAGGTTAGGTTAGGTTAGGTTAGGTTAGGTTAGGTTAGGTTAGGTTAGGTTAGGTTAGGTTAGGTTAGGTTAGGTTAGGTTAGGTTAGGTTAGGTTAGGTTAGGTTAGGTTAGGTTAGGTTAGGTTAGGTTAGGTTAGGTTAGGTTAGGTTAGGTTAGGTTAGGTTAGGTTAGGTTAGGTTAGGTTAGGTTAGGTTAGGTTAGGTTAGGTTAGGTTAGGTTAGGTTAGGTTAGGTTAGGTTAGGTTAGGTT